>PNEQ01067376.1:0-16387 GCA_003012365.1 Medauroidea extradentata | reverse complement strand
TAATCTCAGGTTTGGGGCACCAAATACGTTTCCGCGAAACCTTTACTCTCTGAAACTTTGTAATGTCAATAAAGTTAAAGTGAATATTTTGACAATATATAATTGAGGGCACCGTCACCAATGGTTGTGCACAGGGTAAACAGATGTTTCTCATTCGATTAACCACTTACCTTAGACGTCTGTAACTACCCTAGAACGTGATATTGGCAGTTTTATAAATAAGGCCCAGGCGAAGTCGCTGTTAGTGGCAGGGACAAACTTAAGACTGCTTTTCGCGTGGACAGCTATAGCTACTTATCCTGCAGCAGAATTAGTTCAACTAGCCGCTTGGACATTCTAACACTTGATGACTGAAGTACCAATCTTGTGTACAAAGAGGTTTTCCTTTTCAATTAAAGTAAATATTATCAGTTACGAATAATACTTGCGAGCAAAGCCGCGGGGGACTGCTAGTAAAATAATAAAATACTTTAGCGTAAATATTCGTTTAAATTTTGTGGTATTCTGTCGGAACCAAAACATTACTTTTGAAATGCAGCGAAATAAATTCATTGCGTGTATCTTACACTTTTGAATGACAAATACATAAATTTATACATTACATAGTTCTATGACTAGGGCATTAGAATTTAACATAGTACATTTTATTTTTGAACATTGTTGTTAGATAACATTTTCGTATTTTAGAAATACAATACGCAACAAAATTTGGGAAATTTTAATTGGATGCTTTTAATGGTTGACGTCAGGGACTGTGATAAGAAATGAGAGTAATAACTCAAGTGTACTAATAAACTGATTCTAGTCCCCAATTAATAAATGCAATTTTGACTTAGTTATCAGGGTACAAATTCTTGTGCTGCAAGTTACATTGATGATATGGCAATAAAAAAATTCAACGAATCCACGTAGTTGATAAACACTACAAGTTTTGAATATTATTTTATTAAATTTCAAAACAATAAGGAGGTTAGAAATTTTGCTTGTGTTTAGGCCCAGTTAGATCATATGTTCAAAAGCAAACAATTAGTTTTGTCTATTCGCGTTAGTTTAAATTGTTTTTTTTTTCATGTAGCTGACACGGTAAATTCAGTCATGTCAGTAAACGCAAGTATTTTTATTAACATAATTTAATTATAACGGCCATTTAATGTTGCGGTAATGCACGGATTTTTTTTTTTTTTTTGAGAAATGTCAGATTCCGTAGGATTTGAGTAAAAGTTGTTGAAACGCTATTTGAACTTAATTAGTGGAAATAGTCACTTGTCTTTACATTTCTTAACTCCACTTAACGTTCAACAATTCGATTGAATTCCAGTTCATAAACTTAAACTCAAATACTTGCACAGTAACGTTGAAAAGGGCTGTAAACATACACTACTAGAATTTAGGCGTTTTAAGGAACAGTAAAAACAAAAATTTTACTCAAATAAGTAGGGTGGTTAACGTAAATTAACTTTAAAAACATCAGTTGAAGTCTTCCTTTCTTATTTTAAATATTCCGGGAATAACAAAAAAAAATTACAATATAATTTCACTTTTATAACGTTTTCGCTGATTCAATTTGTTGAAATGGCTCAATTCTGAATCACTGAAGTATCACTGGTAATCAATGAATTTTCACTTATTAAAAGCATAATTTCACTGATTTAATTTTTGAAACGGCTCCACCTGAATTATTGTGAAAATCTGGTAATCAGTGAATATTCACTATTTCAAATTTAGAGTCAAAATAACAGACTTTACCAACTTCACTAGCAAATTTGCTAGACTAACGCGCCCGTTTAGCCCAAACAAGTTTACGAAATTTCGACGCAAAAAATTGTGCCTTTGAAGTACTACAATCGAGCAATAGATTTTCCTTAAAAAGTTGGCTGAATAGTTATCTAGGATAGTCCTGTTATATAACGGACAAAATAATAGATTTTATTTATATAACTACGTAAATGTTTGCAATAAGGCATATCTGATTGTATCTCAGTTTTTATCGTATAGTGCCACTGGCCTGAACCCAGGATATACAAGGATCACGATGATAACGTGACTTTTGCTTACGACTTTGTATTGCTTTGCGTTCTGCGGGCTGGTATCCACGCGGGTGTGACCAGACCTATCTTGGGTCAACAAACAGGCTGTGACGTGCGTCTAGCGAGCGCCTCTTCAGTAAGTTTCTTCGAATATCGTTAAATCACAATAACTCCGTACACAGCGCAAAGACCTTCAACGCTCCCATTTTATCGTTCTGCGATAAGAGTGTCAAACTAAGGTCAAGACATACGTAATTATTCCATGATTGGAAAATTTTTGGCGCAGAGAAGGTTTTAAATTCTGTTTACATGTCACGCCCTGTAGTAATAATAAATATGAGATGATTGTGATACGTTATATAAAATGTGTTATGCAAATGACAAAGCTAATATAAGCCACCTAAGTATTGACGTTTGGAAATTGAATGTTAAGTATAGATAAATCAAAGTTTAAAGTAAAAATATTTATAACGTATTTCATGACGGAGTTAAAGATATAATTTGATTTTACTTTTAAAACTTGATAATCAGTTTATTGTTTGCTAACATTATGTGTAGATAATTTCCACGTATTATGCGTTGTAAAAAAGGTAATATTAATCCGCACGACAGGTTAACGAAAATTAAATATCAAAATTATGTGTTTTAGTCAGATACAAGAATAATTTTTGATATCAGCCACCTGCAGACTATAATCCCCATGCCTATGTACATTAAACAGCTGTTTATCATTGCTCAGGAGAGAGTTAGAAATGTTTAATTTTTTTATGTTAGACGCGTTCAGAAATTTTCGAAAAAAATTATTACAGACCTGGAATCTTGAAGTGAGTATTTAAGGAATAATTATTTATTCTTAAATGTATTAGAAGAACACACGTATGATAGAAAAACTACTCGTATATGCAACCTAACTTAAGCTACAAATATTTAAATATTTTCAGCTAATGTAGGTTATCATGTAATTAGCTGTACCCGGCATGCATTACAAAGTTTTTGGGGAGCTCCGGTTAGCTACTCCCCCAGCAAAAAGTTTAAAATGTAATATTTCCGAATTTCCCAAAACGTTATATTTTGGGGGGGGGGGGTACCTCGTTATACTCCTGTAACCAGTTTATCCTTTCCCCAGTTTGTTTTGTTGGCAGAAACATTCGTTGATACACGCACAAATATTAATAATAATATCGTAATACATATTCTGACAAATAATTTTTATCTGAAACTGGTTTATGCATTCACAGTATAATCCTATTCGTTCACTAATAGAGCTACTGAATTTAAAAAAAAAAAAAAAAAAAAAAAACGAAACATGAATGAGAATATAATTACTGACGTAGACGAAAAACAACGCACAAAAGAAACATTTTACATATAGCACACAATACTCGCGACCATTCATAAAAATTAAATGTAATGCATTAAGTAACTTCTGACTACTCTCAATAATAGCGAGAATATTTATGGCCAGTAAATAACTGGCACTTTTTAAATTTTTCCAAAGATATTGATAAAACAAAACACATTTTGGATTACTATTGCTCTATCCCAGCGTAGCAACTAAATATCGTTACGTACAGTATGTTTCAAAAATGGACACTGAATTGCTGACATCTCTATATAATATAAGTATCACCGAGTACATAAACAATAGTACACTTTTAGCCACATCCGACCCACAGTCTCTCTTCCTGCAATGTGTTCCACATGACGTCCATTATTGTGCAGTACGTATTCCACGCGGTTAATGAATTATGTTTACACATATTGACTATTGGTACCTATTTTAGTTTCAGTTACCAATTCGTAAACATTCTGTATAACAGAAAAATATGTGAACAAAACTATCAAGTTGTTACTTACAAGTGTATCAGTAGTTTACTAATTAGGAACGTTTGAAACGGACCCGAAATGTGCTTGATATTTTAGATCGTCTCTTCCTCAGCCTAAACAGGTTACAAAAATAAATCTCAATAGTATTTTCGTTTGTACCATTAAGTCAGATATTAATTACAGTAAATTCTTAAAGCAGTATCCTAACTTTCGTGTCTAGTCTGAACTATTAAAGCCAATTAACAATAAAGTCTTTGAAAACTAACGTACCTCGAATGCTCGTGTACAAGTGTCATACGTTTTGTATTTACGTTTACTGAAATGTGTTCGGGAACTGGGGAATAAATCACTTCAAAGATGGGATAAGTAAGAGCCATTTGTGGCTACTTTCTTAAGACCATAATGGGATGAATGATACCTATTGGTTGTTTCATCATGTGTACATGTGTAAATGGATTAAAACTTTTGGTATCTGATTAAATAAAAATGCGTTTAAATCGACCTCTCTGTAAAATAACAAATCTTTCACCCATGATTAAAAAAAAGTCCATTATAGATCTGTATTTTTTTTATCAAAAGTATTTGTAATAAAGAAAAGTCCCCTCCTCCTTTTAACAAAAGATGTACTTAAATCACATTTTTTGTTGTTTCAGATATTTGTTTAGGTTGATTAAATTTTATTTAAAGTAAAAATTCTAAAAGGAATGTAGTTAATTGTCTAAATACTCGTACACAATATATTGTAGATAAATTCTTTTAGCAATAGCTTTACATTTTATCCAATAATATATAAAAGTTAATGTGTTTCTAATAAATATGCAAAACTATTTGTTTTAGTTTCTAGTATAAGCAGCATATTCTGATAACAGTTGTCGAAGTTTTCCTTCAGCATTTTTTATTTATATATTTAAAAATGTCTTCCTGGCAACTGATTTATACGAAATATTTTGAGACAGTATTTCTAAAATGTACTTAAATTTAAGTTGTGTTTTTTTCTAGTGCTTTGGTTTCGAACCGTGTAATTGCTTCACTTTCACAAAGACTTCAGCCGCTTAGTGTGTGTGAAAATTCGTTAATTCTGTACATTTATGTATAGCATTCCTGAATTTTGAAAGATAATGAGTTTAGTTTAATATTATTCAATAAAAAAATCGTATTAAATTCTGAGGGATTCAATTAAAAATAAATTTAATAGACAAGCGAACACTCGAAATAAAATAAATTATGCAGTAAATGGCACGAATGTGTATTACGTTTTATTTATAGATAATGTTATCGAAAATTTCATTCCTAAAGATTCATTATTTTATCTGGCGAATACTTGTATTATTTAATTATTTATGAGATTGTGCTTTAGTTAAACTGGATTTCGAGGAATTATTACAATCATCAATATGAGAGATGATGAACCACACATTATGCTCACTACAGAGTAAAATATTACCTCGAGGATTAAGCAATTTATTTTTACAGACATGTAAAGCGGTGGTGAAGACGTGAGACCACTCAACTAACACCACGACGATCCGGGTGCGATTCCCGGTGGTTCGGATTTCACACTTTTCGAATTTGGAAAAATGTGGATGGCAGACGGGTTTTCTTATCAATCTTCCATTTCGCCTTCCCTTGAACTCTGTCGCTTTTCAACTGCATGGCTTCAATGTGGTGCCATCCCTCACAGCAAATGTTGCACCCCTATGGGCTCCTAATTTGTGTGTCGGCCTCTGGGGTGCGGCTACCCTACAGTTTTGTTTGTAGAAAGTTTAAAGTAAAGTCCAAAGCATTATTTTAGTTTTGTGTTTTACGAATCCGGGCGGTACTTTTGTACGAACAGCAGTGTAAAACTGCCGTTTTTAAACATTTCGAGTAACCCAAAAACAATGTTTCTAATATGCGTGCTTTACCTCTTTTCGTAAGTAAACGTTTTTACAAAAAAAAATAGTTTTGTGATTTCTCGTGGGAATGCTATACCACAGTTCATGTGCCACGTTTATAGTCCTTTTATGGGTATACTCTCTACATTCTAATTTTTAGCGATATTAATATTTTTTACGCCTAAACGAGAGCAGATATCAAAATCTGTCTAGTAGATTTGTTTAAACTCTTCTTATTCATGTTGGCTGATATTTTAAATGCAGTAAAATATTGCTTTAGATAACTGTGTAATAATCGAATGTATGGTCGATTGCACTTTGTCTAAACCGTATAAATTCTTGTTTTGAAAAAAAAATAGCAATAACGGTAAAAATAATTTCAAATAAAACTACCAGAAAGATATTAAATATCTGCTCGCGTTTAAGTTTAAAAAAAAAATTATTATCGCAAAAAAAGTAGAAACTAAAGAGTAGGCGAGAGGTGACATGATGTATGTATAGAGCAGCGCCGGAATGTAAGAGCGGGGGCAACAGGAGATCCTCGAGAAAACCCGCCGACGAAAACTTTCGACCGGAACGATTCCCATAAGAGATAATCCAGATCCACCTCGCTGGTCAGCTGTTCGATATTTACTTTCTGTACAAGATTACAATGTGTACACGTGCAAAGTTTGCTGTCGTGATGCATGTTATCCAACAGATAAGAAGTGTGCTTTCCTTCAGAGAGTTTATTTCGGGACGACGGCAGGAGATGCTGTTGTCACGAGACCACTAGGTGTCACGTGACCGACTAGTCATGTGGACCTAATCCGACTTCAGGCAGCAGAGGGCAGTAAGGGTCATCAGAGGTCGCCTGTGCATGGCCGGCACTGTTGATAGCAGCTGTTTACTCTGCACAGCACGCGACAGTCCTCCCCGACCAGTGTTGCCAATTACTGTGTGATCCCGCGAAATGCGCGTAGTTTGAAAGCAGCTTCCTGGTTGAATGTATTTTGCGCGTTCAAGGCCCAGGAGAGAGGAACCGTCACCTGGGATTTATCTGTTTCTTCTCGATAACTTCTGTTACAGTCGATGTATCAAAATTTTTGTCACGACAAGGCATAGATACAAACGTAATCGATTTTCTGTAATTGCTGGAACCATAATACATTCATTATTTTGCAACGGGAAACAGCTGAAAAGGAAAAATTGCTTTATTTACGGGAGAGACTACAGAGGCCACAAAATTAACAGAAAAAATGCCATGTGGATTCCAAAAAGTGAATGAAACAATAAACTATGCCTTGTCAGCGTGAAAAAAGTAAAACAATGTGTCAATTCCCTGATTTATAAGAAATACCGTAAAACCGATCTGACAGGGATCAATCCCCCTTAAGAGGACTGCGTCCTTAGCCGGTATTGTGGAGTGTCACGCGAATTTTTACTCCATACTATGCAAAAATTAAATTTTATGGCCACCGCTTAAAGTCCCAAAGTAATACAAGTTCTACGAAAACATTGCACGCCAGTTCAGCGCGCTGCGAATAGAGACCATGTGCCTATCGTCGAGTCGAGAGTGGTACTATGGCTCTTATCGCTAAGCTGTTCCTGCGCGTCAAACATGGAAATTTCAAACCAATAAACAGTACTCTTAAGGTCGAATATGTACGCGCATCACGCCTCCCCATAGCCTTTAAGCGCAAGTCACTTAACTGACGTGAAGTCTTCTCACCCACAACATTCAGAGACGACTATCAATTTGTAACGTAATGTTAAATATAAAAGTATATTTAACGGGCTTGTTTCTTTTGAAAGATTCTGCGTCAAGTTTTTCATACCTAAAAAAAAAAAAATCACGAAAGAACACTATATTCGGTTGCGCAAAAATAAACTGAAGACATAAAATGTATATACATACGTGAAACGTTCATTGACTGCTATTCCTAAACAGACATCACTATACGCTGACCAGTTTTCGGACAAACGTGAATCGGCCGAAGCCATGTACACCGTTCGGTGGCCTGGTCAGACGGCCACCTTAATGAAACGTAAAATGACACATTTGCGTGGGCATAAAAACTTGTGATAATATTTTCTTCTTTCGAATAATTGTATTGAGTATTACGCAAAAGTGTCTTCCTACGATACATTAAATACTTTATTTGCTGATGCGACATGGATTGAGCAATATTTTAATACGCTGCATTAAATATTATTTACAAAATTTTACGAATTACTGTCTTTTAATATACATTTTTACAGATTTGAATCTTCGGAATTATGTTTTAACGTTAACTTCATTATAGAATTTGAATATATGGTAGGCTATTACTGTCTGTTATCAATAAATGTTATGGCACACGTTATGTGCATTTTAACTTAAAATATTGTTTTTCAAATTGCAGTTAGTACGTTGCCTTGAATTTATATCCTGACGTACAAAATAAACTTTGTACGTCGAACATCTTCAATACAGGATGAAATTTAAAAATTATGTTGAAAAATTAGCGAGATAGTTTCTTGTAAAAAAAATAAAATAACGTAGAAAAATTTATATATTGAAGTTTTGGATGGCGGAAATTTTAAGGGAGAAATTCGCGAGTAAAAATTTAACTTTAAATCTAACATTCGTTCAACTAAAAGTAAAAAGAAAGAAAAAATAAAATTCCGGGTGAGGTTTTGTAATAACAAATGCAATCTGTGAAAAAAATTACATACAGAACATTTTATCTACATTATATAATAGGGGTGACCAAATCTTCTTCTGGCATAGAATTTGTTGTGCCGTTGAATATTTTACTACTAAATGACAGTACCTGTACTAAACAACTTTACCTGACTTTCATAAAAGGAATCATATATCAAAGTTTGTAACTTACTTCCACTAACTTCCTGTAGGTGATATGTATTTCGAACATCGGGTTCGTGTAGTTGTGATGTGTAACTCTGGCAACACTGCTCGCGAACCCACGTCGTATGACCAGAACCTCAGCTACGCGAACCACTGGATGTAAACAACCAAACACGCAGCGTCATTTGCCGCCTGGTTGCCCTATAATAACAATTGACATGTTTGTGAATGAATTGAAATTTGTTCCAAGGCAATAAAAAAAGTCACTTTCAATGCGATTTACTTATAATTAGAGTCACCCGTTTTTTTGTTGAAATAATTTTGCACCAACTTATTCCTGTGCCTCAAGTACACATCTGCAGCTTTTCTTCGTGGTTTTCAGCCACATGTGTAGAGCAGAGGTGTCCCTCATTTAACTGTGCCAACCTGAATAACATGACTTGGAAACAATTTGTCTGAATCCCAATATGATAAAAAATTTAAAACTTCCAGTTATTTACCATGAAGCAGAGATTCAGACGTGCACGTAAGGGAATTTTATTTTTAAAAAATGGTGCAAAATTCTTTCACCAAAAAATCGGTGGCTGTACTCGTACCTAAAGACCTGCTAATTTCGCATTACTTTCTGACTACAGACTAGGCTGCAAGCTGGTATTCACAATCTTGACGTTTTCCATTAGTGGAGACACGATTTTGTGACGACAATATTTTCGCACCATTCGGTTTCAATGTCTTTTGTGCACATCTGTAGCTATGATTCATGGTCAGTAATTGAATGTTTTAATTCTCACTTTTCTGACAAATCAAAGGCGAATGGTGTCACAATATCCTTACTCCGATTGATGCAGTCAAGTTAGTGACGTGTTTGGACGAAGACAAGTTGCCAACAACCATTAAGCTGACATGCCTTCTTGTACGAAAGGCAATAAAACAAAATGATACAAAAATCTTTCAGCAACAAAATTTTTGCTCTATCCATTGGCATACAATGCCGTGACTTGCAGCAGAGAAATATTTTGGCCAAAAATAAAAATTCCCACGGCAGTGTGAACAATCGAATGTAAAGCAATGAAATACTTAAATGACATTTACCGGTCGGAAGCCATGGTGTACAGGCCAATGAAGTCTTGTCTGTTCCCAATAACTCTAATTTTGTATGTCTGTACTTATACCACGCGAGAAGTAAAGGATACATTTGGGCTGATATTAACAGAGGCGTATAGCGCCGGTGGAGATAACTTGAAGTGAGAGTGAATGACTGCAGCAACGGCGGAATGGATGTACGATGGAAAATGGAGCGCCCCTACAAAACCCGCTGCCTAACAGTTCCGTGCAACACACCGACTGGAATTGACCTTAAATTGTCAGGGTAGGAAGCGAGCGTTCTTAAAAATACACGATTGTAACCCGTAGAAACCTAGTGAACTGCGGAAAATGTGTTTCTAAAACTAAATACAGAAATCTACCGGTAAACAAAAGCAGGACTCTTGAATTAACACAAAAAAAAGTGTTGTCTAGCTCTTTCTGCCAAATGATAAGTTTTTTAATGTTGTAGGCCCTACATTACTCGTCTAAACCCCGTTCACTGAAATCTGTAAACATGCCATGTGTATTCGTAACATGTTCCGAAATTCTTGGTTCTCTTCTGGTAGGTATAGACTGCAGATTCCAGCAGTCAGTTCTGCGATATGTTCACTGATTTCAGTGGACGAAAGGTTGGACCAAAAAGGTACAACAGTACACATACTGACCTAGTACCGTTCCAATAACCACTGCCACTGTCATCTTGCGGTGTTATTCTCCACGTGCGTACAAGACAATCCGTGTGCTTCCCAGGGAGTTTGCTTTGACGGGCAATTACAAAACGAGCTTTATTGTCCATTGATGTTTTTCTCTTCATTGTTACTCATTCCAAACCCTTTCCTCCTTTGTATGCTGTGAGTGGATCATATCTACATCGCCGCATTCCAGTCTTGCCATTTGCTGGCTCTTTTAATTTAAAACAATAGTGGGTCTTATGTATTTTAGTCTGTATGCATAAACATATTCCCACTTGCCCCTTATTAAATCGTTTATTATCATAGGATTGAATGGACCGGTTTCGTGTAGCCAAATCCAACACGATGACGTGATCTATCTGTAACACGTCGTCATATATGTATAAGTTAAAGTATACTAGGCAACGATGAATCTGCTTACTAATGGTAGGTCTTAAATAACAACGTATTATTTTCCTGGTATTGAGAAAATTTAGCCTAATGATGTGAATTGATTAATAAAACATAGTAGGAGCTTACGAAAGCTAATCCAGGACGGGGTGTGTTAATTTTGTAAGCAGAAATGTGTTTTTGATTTGTCTGTAAAGCGATCACAATGGAAATAATGCTACACGAAAAATCTACTATAAAACAGCAGTTCTCTAAAAAAATAACAACTCCCTGTTTGGTATTAAGCAATGAAATCCGGAAATTTAGCTTAGCATTATAAGACCTTAATGTAAAGTAATTATACTGAAATAATGTTGAATTTAATTTCAATTTTCATGGAATAATTACTCCCACTGTTTGTACTTAACAAACATACAGAAAAACATGTTTCAGCTTGCTTTTGTTACAAGCTATCACGATACAAAATGGACACATTCATTACTGACACATCCTGTACGTAATTGTTTGTTTAATTGAATCCAACAATTTGTAAAAAAAATTAATTAATCTTGCGCTTCGTATTTTAAACTCAACGCCGGTTTTATATATATATATATATATTTATTTATTTATTTATTTATTTATTTATGTGTGTATATTTAATTTATCATAGATAACTTCCAAAATGTAACGTGCTGGTGTCCAATATGCAAAACCAATATTTATCGAATTCATGAACTTCATACAATAACTTTCGCGTACACCTACTATTTGTTTACAAACATGTCACACAATTATTTTATTGTGTTAGTGCTATGAAAAATTTATTTTCCGCAAATGAACATAAATCTCACAGAAAAATGTGTTCAGAGTTATTCGTATCATGACAACTTGTAACAATGATAAATTCATATTTTAATCTTACGTCCTAAGCTTCGTCCACCATGTGTTATCCTTGAAGTATTTCTGTGCAAATTTGTATCGTGTATAGATACTTATTTTACCCGTATTAAGACTGTCACTTTTTTTTTAACTGTTATGTCAGTAAATATGGTAATTATAGGTTTTTCAGTGTTATGTTGGTTATGAAAATATAAAATTATGAACATGTAAAACTTGTAGTAACAGAAATTATTCACTTAATATAGTAGGTCTGAGAAAATCTGTTCTCAGAGTTACCTTAAGACTGTTATTCAGTAATGTTGCAGAACTGTATAATTATTATGTAAGTAGTTGTGCGAATGCTCTACATATATTTGCAAGAGGATAGAGGAATCCATATAAAATAAAGTTTATGTTGTAACTCAATTCGTGTTTAATTTTCTTTGTGGTACGAGAAAAGAAAACTCTCACGCGCACTGTAGCATGTGTACAGCAGATAAAACGTGCTTGTAAAAAGATTTTTTGTTTTAAAATGTTGTCATAAATAAGTGACAAGTTCTCGTTAATATCTCGCTTGTAATGTAGCCTGTATTCTCTCATGTTATTCAATCAGAGACAGCCCCTGGCTAATAACGTGCGAATGTAAGAATGTGCGCAGATGGAAATAAGTACACGCATATTCCAATAAACACAATATGACTAACCATGCTGTATTTCAAAACTTTGCTGGTTGCTTCTTATCCTCGACCTGTTATAAAACCTGTACGATTTTTCCTGTTTGTTTTGTAATGTTTATGTTTTTTTCAGTGCTCAACTGCCGGCGAAAATATTACGTTTGAATCACTGATGATTGTTCGCAAAGCTACAAAAAAATACTAAAATAAAATAAATAAAAATAATTAGGCTGAAGCCTTAGGTCGTTGAGGAGGGACTGAGGGACTCCAGCTGCCTCACCCTGTAAGGGTAGCATTAATCCTAAGCCCTACAATCCCTAACACAAGAATAAATGGCAAAATAATACATCTGCTACTGTTTGGATCATAGTAGGCCGGTGGATAATAAATATTTAAATTGGCCAATAAAACTTACTCCATAAAATTACTTGGATGGTAAACAACTGAAAATCACAAAATACACTTTAGCTGCTTATCTACAAACTACCTAATTTTCAGGTAAAGTTCTCGATAGTCTAGGCAACAAAAGGGAGTGAATTATTTAGCTGGCTTGATATTCTTTGGTATGCAAACCGAATGTTTTTCTTTAAAACACTTTCTGATTACTGTTCCGGTAAATTTTCCAAGAAGGCAATATTACAGTATCTCTGTCTTAAAAGCACAAAGGATCCGTTCACGTGCAAAATAGTCAGATGTTCGTCTCTTGCGAATTTCTGGCCAGAAATATTGCTATCGCTGGTTACCTTAAAATCCGCCGGAAATGTTCACAAAACACGTCGAGGTACTGCAGTCCAGCAGAAACGCCACGTCGCCTGGGCTGGTGTTGGACTGGTCCAATTGGGTGGTTGTCGGCGGACTTCTTTCCATACTCAATAGACATCCAACAATTTCCAATTTCAAGCATTTTCAAAATAACTATCATCGTGAAAGGCATTGCTAGGGATGAGGAAATTTCGCGAATTCAATGACCTGCATGTTAGCTTCAAATATCCTATGTATAATCAAGTCCCTACCATTTGTCCACTAGCTGCTACTCAGTGGAACATCAGACAATGAACGAATAGAGAGGGCTTGAGTATGCATAAGATGTTTGATTCTAACATGCAGATCATTGAATTTGCGAAATTTCACCATCTCTAGGAATTGCACAATCCTTCCTCCTTCCACTTTATAATCGATAGTCATCTGACCCTCAAGAACTGGCCAGATATCCCGTCACGAACCACCTGTGCTACCGTGACAGTGTTTTATACAGTTCGCTCGTCTCCCTCCGCTGCCTCGCAGTGCCACTTTCGCTCATGCCTAGTTTCCGTTGCACACATGCACTTACTACATATCAGACTAAAATATAATAGAAACCAATACAAAATTATTAATAGTATAACTATTATTTACCCTGTGAATATTTATATTATAACTAAAACCATTTACTCTCGCAGGAAAACCTACTTCTCCAACACAAATGTCCTAACTTGACACAAATGTTCTTACTCGGGACAATCCCACTTGTCTCAAGGCAATTCCTGTTCCTACAGTTTACTTGAATGAACGTACAGAATTTTATTTGTAAGCCAATCATCGTACTAATAGGCCTACTAAAAATTCAAAAGTGTGTTTGTTGGTTTGTCCTTCTTCAACGCAGAAACAAAGCAACGTATCAACACACGATTATTGCAAAGAAATCGTTTATGAACTGGAGTGTGACATAGCTACGTTTTATATCGCAAAAATAAATTCACGAATTTTTTATTTAATCGAATGTCCCTACGTATTAAGTCGCTGGTACCAGCAATTTTATAACAAATAAAGCATGTAACATGTTTATTACACAGTTGATGTCTTCGTTAAATATACATATCATGTTTTATAAATGGTTTACTGTTGTCACTGCTCAGAAGATTATTGTAAAAAAACTCTATTATAATTTTTGTAACCACTCGAGTGAACCCACGGTAAAAGCTAGTAACAGTATAAATTGTTCTAATCGGTTTAATAAACGGTTGTAAAATACTTATACGTACAATGTTTGGATATGTATACATTTGACACGGATTGTTTACAAACGTATTACAATTCCTCAGTGTAAAAGTGGCTCACTACATCTGGAGCAACTGGAGCATACCAATTGCTCAATGTTAACTACTAACCTATATAAATCATAAATGAAATGAAACACGGTCCACATATTGCTCTATGAGACATAATTGTTACTAATCGTTGACCGTTTGAGCTTAAGCGCTGTTACGTAGTCTGTCATAAGTAATATACTTTTGTATTACATTTGCCTTTTAATTGTACTCTGATATGACCGCCCTGTATCTCTGCGGAGTCAATAATTAACTATTCATAAGTGACGTATCTAACCCTTGTAACGTCCAGCTACAATATCAATTAATTTTCACTGTGGCTGTAGCCAGTGAACAACAACGCCTGCTATATTATACACAGACCTATTAGTCTTGTCTATTCTAATGATTAACGAAATGATCGAATGTGTGTCTATGTAAGGCAAGTAATTTAATTACAAAACCAGGCGTTGATGTACGCCTCCACAAGCTGCATCACAAACAAATTTATAATTGAGAACCACTGAGGCTTACAGATACGAACTTTTATTACTGGTTACGTGTACATATTTTCTGCAAAAAATTAAATAAAATATTGTTACTTCTATCTCCTTGCTGCTTCGTAGGATTTCTGATCTTACGAAATCCTAAAATCAAATCAGCAAAACGTATATTCTCAGGAAGACATTTTTTGTCGCGCTTGGTAAATAGACGACTGTTCCTGAAAAAATAACCATTGGACCGATGAATATATGTCACCATCTTATTTAATAACAGTGTTGTTTTATAAAACCTACTACACTGTTCCAATAACTTAGCTGATAAGAATGTTAAAACACAAGGCAAACTCTGCATCGTCAAACTTTCGACAAACAGTACACACTTTCTCCTTAAGAACATCTGTATCTTTGTTTTCCAACTGTGGTTGGTAGTTGTGCCAACGTAACACATATACATATTATCTCCTAGCCAGACGACAGTAAAATAAATGACACTTCAAAGGGGAACCATAAGAAATAACATTTTCAGCACTGCAATATTCTTCTTTAGAACGAAAGTACCTTGGTTTAACTTTACAATATTCCATGTAAGTAGTAGTGGCTGAAGGAAACAATAACAAATTAAAAATAAATTTATCTTCTACAATCCCCGTTCACACCCGAACAAGTTGGTATGATTACACGTATGTTTAGAATGTGTGCTACATGAATGGTCGTTAGGAAAACAAACACTCATTGAAATTAAAAAAAAAATTTAAAACTGTCAGTAAGTTATTTTTAAAAAAATAGTTATTTCATACGCACCAGCTCTTGCGATATTATTGTGAAAATAGTTTGATATAGTTACGTATTGCTTTAGCGTAATCAATTTTGTCGAAATCAAATCTACAGTATTTTGGCGTCTAGCGAGGGTAAAAAATCACGCATCACAGTAAGCAACTAGTTTTCTCACAAAGTTAGGCAAAACTATCTTCCAATATTTTTATTTTTGGTTTTTCTATGCAGGACGAGTCAATACGCTGTAAGTTAGACTTGCGTGGTGATAGCTACTTAAGAATTTACTTGAAATCGTGATTTATATTTGTTCGTAATGTGAATATTGTGATAGATACAAAACACCGTGTTATGAAGCAATGACACTCTTTAATTTAATGTGTCTAAACAATGAAAAATAAAGTATTTTTTTATTTTACATAATGAGATACTGTCATTTGAAGGGTAGAATTACTCACACAGTTTTCATTTTATGGACAAACTGAAAACATATTTTCAGATTCGGGGGTGTCCTTAAGGGGGAATCACTACGCAAATGGCGCATTTAGAAATTTTGGGGGGTAATTTTTTTTTTTCAAGAATAAAATGTTTAATTATAAACGAAAAATATTTTAATGATTGTACAAGTGCTATCGTGGTATTACCTATAATGTAAGCTAGTAAAATCCTGAGCAGTTGTATTTGTTTACGATTGTTTTTACGAAATGCTAGCCTAAATATCTCTCCAGTGCTGAAGTGTAACACGTAGTAAATTTATTTTTTTAGTTTTGGAGGGGGGATTTTTTT
>PNEQ01067375.1:6109-16487 GCA_003012365.1 Medauroidea extradentata | reverse complement strand
GTATCGTATCCGTTCGTATCGTAACCTAACCTAACCAAACATAACCTAACCTATCTTAACCTAACCTAACCTAAATTAACATAAATTAACGTAACCTATCCAAACCTTACCTAACCTAACCTATAGTATCGTATCGTATCGTAAAGTTTCGTATCATTTCGTATCGTATCCATTCGTATCATATCGTATTATATCGTATCGTAACCTAACCTAACCTAACCTAACCTAACTTAACCTAAATTAACATAACCTAACCTAACCTAAATTATCCTAACCTAACATAACCTTACCTAACCTAAACTATCGTATCGTATCATATCGTATCGTTTCGTATCGTATCGTTTCGTATCGTATTGTATCGTATCGTAACCTAACCTAGCCTAGCCTAACCTAACCTAACCTCACCTATCCTAACCTAACCTAACCTAACCTAACATAAACTTACCTTAATTAACCTAACCTTACCTAATCTAACCTAACCTAACCTAACTTTACTTAACCTAACCTAACCTAACCTAACCTATCCTAACCTAACCCATCGTATCGTATCGTTTAGTATCGTATCGTTTCGTATCGTATCGTTTCGTATCGTATCGTTTCGTATCGTATCGTTTCGTATCGTATCGTTTCGTATTGTATCGTATCGTATCGTAATCTAACCTAACCTAACCTAATCTAACCTAACCTATCGTATCGTACCTTTTCGTATTGTATCGTAACATTTCGTATCGTATCGTTTCGTGTTGTATGGTATCGTTTCGTAACCTAACCTAACCTAACCTATCCTAACCTATCCTTACCTAACCTAACCTAACCTTACCTAACCTAAATTATCCTAAATTAACCTAACCTATCGTAAATTAATCTAACCTAACCTAACCTAACCTATCTTAACATAACCTATCGTATCGTATCGTATTGTATTGTTTCGTATCGTTTCGTTGCGTATCGTATCGTTTCGTATCATATCGTTTGGTATTGTATCGTATCGTATCGTAACCTAACCTAACCTTACCTAACCTAACCTAACCTAACTTAATTAACTTTAATTTACCTAACCTAAATTAACTTAAATTAACCTAACCTAACATAACCTAACCTAAACTATCCTAACCTAACCTAACCAAAAATGAACCTAAATTAACCTAACCTAACCTAACCTTACCTAACCTAATCTAACCTATCGCATCGTATCGTATCTTATCGTATCCAATCGTATCATAACGTATCTATTGTATAGTATCTTATCGTTTCGTATCGTATCGTATCACATAGTATTGTTTCGTATCGTATCGTAACCTTACCTTACCTAACCTTACCTAACCTAACCTAATCTAACTTGACCTAACCTAACCTTACCTAATCATATCTAACCTAACCTAACCTATCGTATCGTTTCGTATCGTTTCGTATCGTATCGTTTTGTATCGTATCGTAACCTAACCTAACCTAATCTAACCAAAAATTAACCTAAATTAACATAACTAACCTAACCTAACCTAACCGAACCTTACCTAACCTAAATTAACCTAACATATCCTAACCTAACCTAACCAAACCTAACCTAACCCAACCTAACCTAACCTATCCTAACATAACCTAACCTAACCTAACCTATCTTATCGTATCGTATTGTATCGTATCTTTTTGTATTGTATCGTAAACTAACCTAACCTAACCTAATTTAACCTAAATTAACCTAACCTAACCTAAATTAACCTAACCTAACCTAAACTAAACTAACCTAACATAACCTATCGTATCCTAACCTAACCTATCGTATCGTATTGTTTCGTATCGTACTGTTTCGTATCGTATCGTATCGTTTCGTATCGTATCGTTTCGTATTGCATCGTATTCTATGGTATCGTAACCTAACCTAACCTAACCTAACCTATCCTAACCTATCCTAACCTAACCTAATCTAACCTAAATTAACCCAAATTAACCTAATCTGTCGTATAGTATCGTTTCGTATCGTATCGTATCGTATCGTATCCTAACCTAACCTAACCTATCCTAACCTAACCTAACCTAACCTATCGTATCGTATCGTATCGTATCGCTTCGTATCGTATCATATCATTTCGTATCGTAACCTAACCTAACCAGACCTAAATTAACATAAATTAATGTAACCTAACCAAACCTTACCTAACCTAAAGTATCGTATCGTATCGTATAGTTTTGTATCATTTCGTATCGTAAGATGCGTATCACATCGTATTATATCGTATCGTAACGTTACCTAACCTAACCTAACCTAACTTAACCTAAATTAACCTAACCTAAACTAACCTAACATAACCTAACCTAACCTAACCTAACCTAACCTATCTTATCGTATATTATCGTATTGTATCGTATCGTTTCGTATCGCATCTGTTACATATAGAATCGTATGGTAACCTAACCTTACCTAACCTAACCTAACCTAATAAAACAAAAATTAACCTAACCTAAACTATCGTATAGTTTCGTATCGTTTCTTATCGTATCGAATCGTATCGTATCGTATCGTATCATATCGTATCGTAACCTAACCTAACCTAATCTAATCTAAATTAACCTCACCTATCCTAAACTAAACTAAACTAAACTAACCTAACTTACACTAACCTACACCTAACCTTACCTTACCTATCTTATCGTATCGTATTGTACCGTATCGTTTCGTATCGTATCGTATCGAAACCTAACCTAACCTAACCTTACATACTGTATAGTATCGTATCGTTTCGTATCGTATCGTTTCGTATTGTATCGTATCGTATCGTAACCTAACATAACATAACCTAACCTATCCTAACCTATCATTACCTAACCTAAACTAACCTAACCTAAACAAACCTAAATTAACCTAAATTAACCTAACCTAACCTAATCTATCGTATCGTATCGTATTATATCGTATCGTTTCGTATAGTATCGTTTTGTTTCGTATCGTATCGTATTGAATCGTATCGTATCGTAACCTATCCTAACCAAAATTAACCTACATTAACCTAACCTAACCTAAACTATCGTTATGTATCGTATTGTATCTTATCGTATCGTTTCGTATCGTATAGTAACCTAATATAACCTAACCTAACCTATCGTATCGTATCCGTTCGTATCGTAACCTAACCTAACCAAACATAACCTAACCTATCTTAACCTAACCTAACCTAACCTAAATTAACATAAATTAACGTAACCAAACCAATCCTTACCTAACCTATAGTATCGTATCGTATCGTATAGTTTCGTATCATTTCGTATCGTATCCATTCGTATCATATCGTATTATATCGTATCGTAACCTAACCTAACCTAACGTAACTTAACGTAAATTAACATAACCTTACCTAACCTAAACTAACCTAACCTAACTTAACCTTACCTAACCTAACCTAACCTATCGTATCGTATATTATCGTATTGTATCGTATCGTTTCGTATCGCATCTGTTACGTATCGAATCGTATCGTAACCTAACCTTAACTAACCTAACCTAACCTAATAAAACCTAAATTAACCTAACCTAACCTAACCTAACCTATCGTATCGTATCGTATCTTAAAATATCGTATCATATCGTTTCGAATCGTATCGTATCATATCGTATCATAACTTAACCTATCCTAACCTAACCTAACCTATCCTAACCTAACTAACCTAAATTAACTTCAATTAACCTAACCTTAACTAACCTAACCTAACCTAACCTAACCTATCGTATCGTATCGTATCGTTTCGTATCGTAACCTAACCTAACCTAACATAACCTAACCTATCGTATCGTATCTTATCGTATCGTATCGCATCGTAACCTAACCTAACCTAACCTATCCTAACCTGTCCTAACTTAAATTAACCTTACCTAACATAACCTATCATAACTTAAACTATCCTAACCTAACCTATCGTATCGTATCGTTTTGTATCGTATCGTATCGTTTCGTATCGTATCGTTTCATATCGTAACGTATCGAATCCTATCGTATCGTTTCGTATTGTATCATATCGTAACCTAACCTAACCTTAATTACATAACCTAACCTATCTTATCGTATCGTATCGCATCGCATCGTATTGTATTGTATCGTTTCGTTTCGTATCGTTTGTTGCGTAACGTATCGTATCGTATCTTATTGTATCGTAACCTAACCTAACCTACATTAACCTAAATTAACCTAACCTTACATAACCTAACCTAACCTAAACTATCGTATCGTATCATATCGTATCGTTTCGTATCGTATTGTATCGTATCGTAACCTAACCTAGCCTAGCCTAACCTAACCTAACCTCACCTATCCTAACCTAACCTAACCTAACATAAACTTACCTAAATTAACCTAACCTAACCTAATCTAACCTAACCTAACCTAACTTTACTTAACCTAACCTAACCTAACCTATCCTATCCTAACCCATCGTATCGTATCGTTTCGTATCGTATCGTTTCGAATCGTATCGTTTCGTATTGTAACGTATCGTATCGTAATCTAACCTAACCTAATCTAACCTATCGTATCGTACCTTTTCGTATTGTATCGTAACATATCGTATCGTATCGTTTCGTGTTGTATGGTATCGTTTCGTAACCTAACCTAACCTAACCTATCCTAACCCATCCTTACCTAACCTAACCTAACCTTACCTAACCTAAATTAACCTAAATTAACCTAACCTAACCTAACGTAAATTAATCTAACCTAACCTAACCTATATTAACATAACCTATCGTATCATATCGTATTGTATCGTTTGGTATCGTTTCGTTGCGTATCGTATCGTTTCGTATCATATCGTTTGGTATTGTATCGTATCGTAACCTAACCTAACCTTACCTAACCTGACCTAACCTAACTTAATTAACTTTAATTAACCTAACCTAAATTAACTTAAATTAACCTAACCTAACATAACCTAACCTAACCTATCCTAACCTAACCTAACCTATCCTAACCTAACCTAACCTAACCTAAATTAACCTAAATTAACCTAACCTAACCTAACCTTACCTAACCTAATCTAACCTATTGTATCGTATCGTATCTTATCGTATCGATCGTATCATAACGTATCTATTGTATAGTATCGTATAGTTTCGTATCGTATCGTATCACAAGTATTGTTTCGTATCGTATCGTAACCTTACCTTACCTAACCTTACCTTACCTAACCTAATCTAACTTGACCTAACCTAACCTTACCTAATCTAATCTAACCTAACCTAACCTAACCTATAGTATCGTTTCGTATCTTTTCGTTTCGTATCGTTTTGTATCGTATCGTAACCTAACCTAACCTAACCTAACCAAAAATTAACCTAAATTAACATAACTAACCTAACCTAACCTAACCGAACCTAACCTAACCTAAATTAACCTAACATATCCTAACCTAACCTAACCAAACCTAACCTAACCTATCCTAACATAACCTAACCTAACCTAACCTATCTTATCGTATCGTATTTTATCGTATCGTTTTGTATTGTATCGTAAACTAACCTAACCTAACCTAATTTAACCTAAATTAACCTAACCTAACCTAAATTAACCTAACCTAAACTAAACTAACCTAACATAACCTATCGTATCCTAACCTAACCTATCGTATCGTATTGTTTCGTATCGTACTGTTTCGTATCGTATCGTTTCGTATCGTATCGTTTCGTATTGTATCGTATCGTATGGTATCGTTACCTAACCTAACCTAACCTATCCTAACCTATCTTAACCTAACCTAACATAACCTAACCTAACCTAACCTAACCTAAATTAACCTAACCTAAACTAACCTAACCTAACCTAACCTAACCTATCGTATCGTATCGTTTCGTATCGTATCGCATCGTCTCGTTTCGTATCGTATCGTATAGTATCGTATCGCAACGTTTCTTATCGTATCTTATCGCATCGTATCGTTTCGTATCAGATCGTAACCTAACCTAATCTAACCAAACCTAACCTAACCTATCGTATCGTATCGTTTCGTAAAGTATCGTATCGTATCGAATCGCTTCGTATCGTATCATATCGTATCCTATCGTTTAGTATCGTATTGTATCATATCGTTTCGTATCTTATCATAATGTAACCTAACCTATCCTAAACTTACCTAACCTAACCTAACCTATTGTATCGTATCGTATCGTTTCGTATTATATAGTATCGTATCTTAACCTAACCTAATCTAACCTAACCTATCCTAACCTATCCTAACCTAACTTAACCTAACCTAAATTAACCTATCCTAACCTAACCTAACCAAACCTAACCTATCGTATCGTATCGTTTCATTTCGTATCGTATCGAATCGTATCGTATCATATCATATCGTAACATATCGTTTCGTATCGTATCATATCGTTTCGTATCGTATCATAACCTAACCTATCCTAACCTAATCTAAATTAACCTAAATTAACCTAACCTAACATAACATAACCTAACATAACCTATTCTAAATTAACCTAACCTAACCTAGCCTAACCTAACCTATCGTATCGTATCGTTTCGTATCGTATCGTATCGTAACGTTTCGTATCGTTTAGTATCGTATCGTTTCGTATCGTATCGTATCGTAACGTAACATAACCTAACCTAACCTAACCAACCCAAAATTAACCTAAATTAACCTAACCTAACCTAACCTAACCTAAATTAAACTAACCTAACCTAAACTAACGTAACTTAACCTAACATAACCCATCCTAACCTAACCTAACCTATCATATCGTATCGTTTCGTATCGTATCGTTTCGTATTATATCGAATGATAATCTAACCTAACCTAACCTAACCTAACATATCCTAACCTCTCATTTCCCTAACCTAACATAACCAAATTAAATTAACCTAAATTTACCTAACCTAACCTAAATTAACCTAAATTAACCTAACCTAAATTAACCTAAATTAACCTAACCTAACCTAACCTAACCTATTGTATCGTATCGTATAATATCGTATCGTATAGTATCGTTTCGTTTCGTTTCTTATGGTATCGTATCGTAACCTAACCTAAATTAACCTAAATTAACCTAACCTAACCTATCGTATCGTATCGTATCGTTTCGTATCGTTCCGTATCGTATCGTTTCGTATCGTATCGTAACCTAACCTAACCAACATTACCTACTGTATCGTATCGTTTCGTTTCGTATCGTATCGTTTTGTATTGTATCGTATCGTATCGTAACCTAACCTAACCTAAATTAACCTAAATTAACCTAACCTAACCTAACTTAACCTAACCTATCGTATCGTATCGTATCATATCGTTTCGTATCATATAGTATCGTATCATATCATTTCGTATCGTATCCTAACCTAACATAATCTAACCTAACCTATCCTAACCTAACTTAACCTAACCTAAATTAACCTAAATTAACGTAACCTAACCTAACCTAACCTAACCTATAGTATCGTATCGTATCGTTTCGTATCGTTTCGTATCGTATCGTATCGTATCATATCGTATCGTAACCTAACCTAACCTAACCTAACCTAACCTAATCTAACCTAAATTAACCTCTCCTATCCTAAAGTAAACTAAACTAAACTAACCTAACCTAACCTAACCTAACCTACACCTAACCTTACCTTACCTATCTTATCGTATCGTATTGTACCGTATCATTTTGTATCGTATCGTATCGTATCGTAACCTAACCTAACCTAACCTTACATACTGTATCGTATCGTATCGTTTCGTATTGTATCGTATCGTAACCTAACATAACATAACCTAACCTATCCTAACCTATCATTACCTAACCTAAACTAACCTAACCTAAACAAACCTAAATTAACCTAAATTAACCTAACCTAACCTAATCTATCCTAAATTAACCTAACCTATCCTAAAATTAACTAAACTAAACTAACCTTACCTAACCTAAACGACACCTAACCTCACCTAACCTATCGTATGGTATCGTATTGTACCGTATCGTTTCGTATCTTATCGTATCGTAACCTAACCTAATCTAACCTTACCTACTGTATCGTATCGTTTCGTATCGTATCGTTTCGTATTGTATCGTATCGTAACCTTACCTAACCTAACATAACCTAACCTATCCTAACCTATCCTTACCTAACCTAAACTAACCTAACATAACATAACCTAAATTAACCTAACCTAACCTATCGTATCGTATCGTATTGTATCTTATCGTATCGTTTCGTATTGTTTCGTATCGTATAGTAACCTAATATAACCTAACCTAACCTATCGTATCGTATCGTATCCGTTCGTATCGTATCCGTTCGTATCGTAACCTAACCTAACCAAACATAACCTAACCTATCTTAACCTAACCTAACCTAAATTAACATAAATTAACGTAACCTAACCAAACCTTACCTAACCTAACCTATAGTATCGTATCGTAAAGTTTCGTATCATTTCGTATCGTATCCATACGTATATCATATCGTATTATATCGTATCGTAACCTAACCTAACCTAACCTAACCTAACTTAACCTAAATTAACATAACCTAACCTAACCTAAACTAACCTAACCTAACTTAACCTTACCTAACCTAACCTATCGTATCGTATATTATCGCATCTGTTACGTATCGAATCGTATCGTAACCTAACCTTAACTAACCTAACCTAACCTAATAAAACCTAAATTAACCTAACCTAACCTAACCTAACCTATCGTATCGTATCGTATCTTATTATATCGTATCATATCGTTTCGTATCGTATCGTATCATATCGTTTCGTATCGTATCATAACTTAACCTATCCTAACCTAACCTAACCTATCCTAACCTAACTAACCTAAATTAACTTAAATTAACCTAACCTTAACTAACCTTACCTAACCTAACCTAGCCTAACCTATCGTATCGTATCGTATCGTTTCGTATCATAACCTAACCTAACCTAACATAACCTAACCTATCGTATCGTATCTTATCGTATCGTATCGCATCGTAACCTAACCTAACCTAACCTATCCTAACCTGACCTAACTTAAATTAACCTTACCTAACATAACCTAACCTAACTTAAACTATCCTAACCTAACCTATCGTATCGACTAGTTTCGTATCGTATCGTATCGTTTCGTATCGTTTCGTTTCGTATCGTATCGTATCGAATCGTATCGTATCGTTTCGTATTGTATCGTATCGTAACCTAACCTAGACTAGCCTAACCTAACCTAACCTCACCTATCCTAACCTAACCTAACCTAACCTAACATAAACTTACCTTAATTAACCTAACCTAACCTAATCTAACCTAACCTAACCTAACTTTACTTAACCTAACCTAACCTAACCTAACCTATCCTAACCTAACCCATCGTATCGTATCGTTTCGTATCGTATCGTTTCGTATCGTATCGTTTCGTATCGTATCGTTTCGTATTGTATCGTATCGTATCGTAATATAACCTAACCTAACCTAATCTAACCTAACCTATCGTATCGTACCTTTTCGTATTGTATCGTAACATATCGTATCGTATCGTTTCGTGTTGTATGGTATCGTTTCGTAACCTAACCTAACCTATCCTTACCTATCCTTACCTAACCTAACCTAACCTTACCTAACCTAAATTATCCTAAATTAACCTAACCTATCGTAAATTAATCTAACCTAATCTAACCTAACCTATCTTAACATAAGCTATCGTATCGTATCGTACTGTATTGTTTCGTATCGTTTTGTTGCGTATCGTATCGTTTCGTATCATATCGTTTGGTATTTTATCGTATCGTATCGTAACCTAACCTAACCTTACCTAACCTAACCTAACCTAACCTAACTTAATTAACTTTAATTAACCTAACCTAAATTAACTTAAATTAACCTAACCTAACATAACCTAACCTAACCTATCCTAACCTAACCTAACCTAACCTAAATTAACCTAAATTAACCTAACCTAACCTAACCTTACCTAACCTAATCTAACCTATCGCATCGTATCGTATATTATCGTATCGTATCGTATCATAACCTATCTGTTGTATAGTATCGTATCGTTTCGTATCGTATCGTATCACATAGTATTGTTTCGTATCGTATCGTAACCTTACCTTACCTAACCTTACCTAACCTAACCTAATCTAACTTGACCTTACATAACCTTACCTAATCATATCTAACCTAACCTAACCTAACCTATCGTATCGTTTCGTATCGTTGCGTATCGTATCGTTTTGTATCGTATCGTAACCTAACCTAACCTAACCAAAAATTAACCTAAATTAACATAACTAACCTAACCTAACCTAACCGAACCTAACCTAACCTAAATTAACCTAACATATCCTAACCTAACCTAACCAAACCTAACCTAACCAAACCTAACCTAACCTATCCTAACATAACCTAACCTAACCTA
>PNEQ01067374.1:62342-76567 GCA_003012365.1 Medauroidea extradentata | reverse complement strand
GTGAAGTTTCAGTAAAGTTAATTAGATTGCAGCTACGGCTAAAATATAAGAGTATACCAGATGTATCGGCCTCTTCTCCATAATAGAACACGCTCAGAAGTGAAGTTGGTTCCTGACGTCTTCTTCCAGGTATGCATAACCATACATACACTATTATTCCGTCTCCTTCCTCGAACAGACTTGAATTTCTTGCCACTTCTTTTTTTTTTTTTTTTTTTACCGCTGCTGACATATATTACAACACTCCATTTTTTCATCCCAAGTCAAACAAAAAAAAAAAAAAACAATACACTACTACTGAAAAATAACATTAACATTCTCTCTGGAACGGCTCACACCATAATACCAATACTACACACAAAATATCTTTACATGTACATTGCATTTACATAGAGTTAATTTACTTATTCAGTTTGTTAATTAATTAGTTTAGTTTATACTAAAATGATTTTCTGTAGGTTTACTAACGTCCAAACGTTATGCTACAGTAGTGAAATTTTAGGCATGAAATTAATAAATTTTTTTTTTATTTTGGTTTGTGAGACTGGAGGAGTTGAATTTAGATATGATTGTAGTGCGATCCCACGGCCTAAATTGATGGAAGATTCCTGTAATTGTATGTATTTTACCTTTATGGTTAGTCACATTCTACGCCAATATTTACGCGGGTGTTTAAAATAAATCGGAAAACAAGTGTTATAGCAAAAAAAAAAATCCAAGATGGCGGAACATGTTCCTTCTTAAGTGTCTGTTTGCGCTTTTCTACTCTTGACCTTTATAGAGATAACATAGATTTAACTGTCTGGTTTTCTTCAGAGTATATTAGATACCCGTAGGATGTTCACGGTCAGGTAAACATTTTTAAAGAACTTCTTACCAAGAATAATAGTCGTAACTATATATATATATATATATATATATATAAGATGTTTATTTTTCAGTACAAGGGTTGTTATTATTTTCCTGCGTCAGACCACTCGCCTCCCGCACTAAGGCGGTCCAGGGTTGGTCTCCGGATTTTCGCGTGTTACTATCCGAACATCTGCGCGCGAGAGTTTTACGGATGTATAAATTATTTTCTAATAAAAACGCGAGTACTTTTGGAATTGGGTTGCTACAGAAGCCTAGATATGATCATATTCCAATTTTAAAAGTAACAGTTTTCCATTTTTGTAGATTTTGTGTTTTCAAACCCTTATGTTTTCTAAAAACAATTTTTAATTTTTTACTCGAAAGTGAAGCATACTACCGCATAGTGCTATATAAATGAACGTTAGTTGATAAAATATCTACTCGGTAGAAAAAGCCTAATCGAATTTCGGCGAGTAGTTCTGATTTTATTAACGATTGAGTATTCCAATTGTCCGCTCGAAATCGTACCTTTCCATGCACCTTAACGATAGCATTCCTTACTGGGCAGATGTGACCTAGTTATCTCTGGCCGCTTTCGTAGGAATGTTGGTAGAAACAACGAAATATCGTTGTTTTGCTCTACGACTCAAAAGTTATAATAGGAAATGGGAAAGGAAAATGGCGGGCGCGGAAAGGAACGACGGCAGGCATTTTACGCTCGTGTGCTCGCGTTGAACGGCTTTGCCTAATCTGGGCCAGAAATTTGTGTTAGCAGGTACGAAGAGGCGGGTGGGAAGTGGACGGGTGGAAGGGGTGAGGGCGGCATAAACTGCCGAGAATCAAAGGTTGTGCGCCTTCCCACGAGGATGACGGGGCCTGGTAATGGCGGACGACGGGCGGCGCCTTCAAGCGACGCAACCGACCACGAAGACGCTCCTCAGTGTCTTCCTGCCTCGTCAACTGCTTGTCCGGCCGCGGTAAATGACACGAGCATGCAATTACGGACAGCGGCCATCAGTCAGGATTCTTCCGCGAGAGTGCCTCACACTCGGCGGTGGCGCTGTTTTAGACTTGAACTAGGAGTTTGGGGCAAGTCATACGACGTCTGTAACCTGGGGGTTCAAGTCTCTTCCATGTCGTATTGTTAACATCGGTCTGTTTCGTACAACTTCAGTATAGGCTGTCCAGGATAGACTGAGCACTCCTAAAATGTTCTGTGAGCAATTAGCAATTTTGCCACCATCTCTACTTCCATGTAACTTAAAACTAGTGTAAATATTACAGAGCTCTCAAAACTCTATATGTTTAGATCCAGTAACTACTTTTTTTTTGTTATTGTAAGAGCTGGGAAATTTAAGACTTCGCTCTTTAGTTTTGCAGTGAGTTAGAAAATATTTTAATGCAAATTAATACATGTATCAAATATGCATTGTTAAGTTTTAACTCTATATATCATAGCTTGTATGTGCATTTTTCAGTTACAATACACCAAACGGATTTTTAAATTTTTGCCCCTGAAATATCTCATATTTTGTTGTCAAAATAAGCCAAAATGAAGCAAAACAATTTTTTGCTAGCAAGCGGTACATTATTTTAGAAGACGCTCTGGCAAAATTGTGTATCGTATGATTGTACACAGTTTCCAATTTTTTCAAAGTATTGGACTTGAAAATATTTCACATATTTGCAATTGTTTAAAATAAATGAAAGACCATGGCTAAGGCTTATTCTACTACAGGCTAGAAATATCAATATTAAAAGTATATCACAGGGAAAATTTCTGCCGCTTGAGCACTGGTATCGGAATAGGTCACAGAGCTTTCGTGAATTTTAAGTTACATTAAGTTGATAATTTAAAATGCGAAATCGGTTTCTTTTCACTTCAAAATTAAATAAAATGACTAATATAATTTTCAAGTTTATATAAATTTAATTTTACTACCGTTTCTTATTTATCTGGTCTCTTATCGATTGAAGCGAAACTAGCGGCAGACATTTTCTATGTGCCAAGCTCTCCCATAAGAAAACGTATTTTCTTTCTAATCTGTAGTATAATTAACCTTAACCATGGTCTTAACGTCAACCGACTAGAGATCTGTACCAGCCTCTGTAGTGTAGTCTGTTAGGCATCGGTCTATGGTGCGAGAGGTCCCAGGTTCGAATCCTGGCTCGTTCATGGATGTTGTGTTCTCCCTGCTCCTCACTTCACCCTCGTCGGCTCTTACGACCTCGTTGTTAAAGTGCCATGAAACCCTGTCACCTCACCTTCAGTAAAGGTGGACAGTTTTAAGTGCATTTCCTTTTTATTTGTTGTACATGTTTTAAACATCATGTTAATATTCCTGGTTCTATAACGAACCCGAGATTTCCACTTATGTATTTAGAGTAAATTTGCCTTGAATTTCGATTGAGAGTTACACCACGTAAACAGTAAGTTCTCACGATCAAAGAACTGTAGAAATGTACTTACGTGTAACACAGATAACTGAACATCACTGGTGAGGCTGTGGTTAGCGTAGTGGCTAGAGCACTCACTTCCCACCAAGGCGGGTTCGACACGAATTTCCGCATGTAGTAATCGTACCGTACGACGCCTAGAGAAACTGATCGCGGGAGAAGTAAACTGTTTGCTAAGCTTCAATATAACGTGTTCTTTGTTGGCGTGACACCGTCCGAATAGGTCAGTGAGAACTTCGGTGCGCCGCTGCAGAATATTTGTTCATTCGTTATCAAACAAATAAATAATAATTTTCCAGTCATACAAGACGCAGGCCTAACGATGCCTAGAGATGATGGTACATCGTGGAAATAGGTCAACATACCCTTTAAAACGCTGTAGTTTCTTGCAACACATATGATTGGGTGATGCACGTATATCACAATGTAGCTGTCTGCAGACCAACAACAGGCATCAAATATTACAATAGCGGGATTCTTATTGGCTCAGTCAAATAGGGCAACAGCTCCACGTACAAGAGAATGCCAGTAATAATGAATAAGCTGAACGTGTGTTGAAACCCAACAAACAGTCAAGTTTAACCGCTAAAAACCATCATCTCTAACTTGCCGTTTCCCCTCGCACCATCATTCCAGAGCCGCTCCACATTCACCTTATACTCAATACCGCAAGACTACAACAAGCCAAGCGCTGAACTAAGGCGCAAGACTACCGCCGAACTATTTTTACTATGGACAGGGACGTGAAAAATTTCGCTTTTTATTTTATGCACAAGCTATAATTCCAGATACTATACGTTCGTGTCACTTTCGCAATTTGCTCTTGACTTATATGACATCTCCTGGAAGTCGCTGAGCCAATAACAAAATTGTAACTAAATGCGGGTCCATTTGACTGTGGAAACGAGCAGCTAATGAACAGCTGTTGTCTGCTTGAGTTCACATACGTCCTTGAAGGTCAGGATATATGTTAGTGAACCCGCGTATTTTTCCTATCCCTAACTACGGGACTTAAAGTGTCGACCATATAATTTTATTTTTGGAAACTCTGTAAAAAAGTTCAGCGCACAATTATGAGTTTCGTATACATCCGTTTAGTACAGTTTGAAGTACGATAGTCTGAAAATACAGTTTTTCGCAATGTTATAGATCTTCGCAACATTGTTTTAATGATCACGGTGTCAAAACAACGATATTCTGTACTTGCCCGAAGTGCGTTTTCTTTTCGTACATTGGGGCAATGGGCGTATAAGGAATAGTTTCGTAAAAAAAAACTACGTACCACTGCAATTAATTTAAGCGCTTGGTAGGTGGTGACCTTAATCACTGCCGAATTTGTATTACAATGAACAGTTAGCAACTGTTTTTTTAAGACTAAACAATAGCTAATGATTCTAATCACTGTGTGTGAAACCAGCTAAAGTGAAACTGGCTATAATGGAACCACCTAAATTAGACTCACGTTAACATAACAAAGTGACAATTGCGGCCATGCTGTTTACAAATTTGTAGTCATGTTTTTTCTTTTGTAATTCGATACATTTTTTTCACCAGAATAATTATTTTACCTTGGCTTATTTTATAGGAAGAAATGTATTGAGTTTGGTGGCTAAATTAGTATTAAAAAAACTAAAACAAAAATACAGCCTTAAAAAAACTAGAAACGATGTACGTGGTGTTTCTGCAACCATTTGTTCTTCTGTTGCCGGTCGCATATTTCACAGGACTGGCCACTAGTTGTTGACGCCCTTCTTTGGTCAGCTTCTTCTCCAAACGTGTCACCGATAAAACATGAACGCAGCCAATTGATTAAAAAAACGTATAAAATTTGAGTTCTAACATCTAAGGACCCAATCGTCTACAAGTTAGGGATAGACGTCTCTGCATGTAACTTCATGCCTGTATCGTCGTATATGTCCACGTTATGTGTGGTGTTGGGATCAAAATAAGCGTATTCTATCAGAAATTGAGTCAAAATAGTGTTTGTGGGGTGTTATGTATTACCTGATTAAATGGCCTACGTATCGTGATGTCGCAACGAGCTATAGCATCATCCCCACGCCAATTTTTATTAAATTTGAACGGATTTTTTTGGGCGTGAAACATTATATTACAATGGGTTCATGTAAAGCCTGTCTACAAACGGTTCTAGGTCCCAGGTCGATTATTTTGGTGATCTTTTAATATTGGTAGCATTTTTGTAGGGAGTTCGGGATTAAGTGAGCACTCAAAAAAACCTGCTAAAGTTGTGTTTTCCAGCCAATTAGTATCTTTCCGCGCATAGCGGCAAACGACGGGAAATATCTAACCTCTCTGGACACATAATTTTATGTTTGCGCCTGTAAGATAAGTAGTGCAGTCAGTAGGAACCTGTATAGTTTAATAAAATACAAGTCTGTAGTTGGTGGTTGATTTGAATTTCAGTGTGCTAAATTGAGCTATTTAGGCAGTTTTAGTATCCAAACTTTGAATATACCACTGGTGGTAGTAGCTTATTAAGATTTTTTTTTAAAACTGAAATATGTTAAGAGTGAAAAATTTAACTAAGGGGTGCTTTGAATGCTCCGCAACAGATTATTTAGACGAAGCAATCTGTTTTAAAATGTATTATTGTGGTCGCCGTTAGTGGATTGGGCAAACATTTATTTATTTATTGGGATGGGGCTTTTCTTCATAGGTTGAACAGCACTTGCCAAAAATAAAAGCCTATTGTATTCACAGTGCATGTAGAGTTATGTTCTGAAAGTGGCCGGGTGGTAATGTCAAATCAGTACTTTATTTTGCGTGTTTTGTTTTATTCACAGTATTTTTAACTACTTATATTCCCAATGTTTAAATTTTATTGATAACTGTGTTTTACGAATGGTCAGAATAATTACAATACTAACACTATACACTATTGGCATGCACGTAAGAGGCAGCCACTGGAAAAATAAATGACCAAATAGTTTTGACAACAGTTTAACAACCTCTCTCCCTCCCTACCCTCTCCTCGGCTATGACCATGTTAGTCATGCACCTCTGTCGGGGAAGTGGCTTATTTCTGCGGGAATTAAATGCAGAAGACGAATTTGTGGGAAACGTGGTTTTTAGACGTGAAACGTCCGAGGTAATTGCCGCATTCATCTCTCTCGATGCAGGTGAAAAATCGGCACACCCGCACAGGTTCCCGTAGGTGTGTCAGTTTGGAAAGGGGGGGGGGGGCAGGCTCCAGGGTCGGGCCTGCAGCCCTGGGGACCATGTTTCACCGGAGAGAGGGGGTGGGGACTTCTGGGATACGGCTCCCCGGGGAGCGATGGCTAGGACGCGTCCCACGGGAGTCGACGTCATTAGCCGCGGCCGAGTTGGATGAGGGTGGGGAGTGAAGCCTCCCGCCCGCCTTGCGGCCAAATTGACATCCCGCAGGAATGACGGGACTTGCGGCAGGAAGGGTGGAGTGATTTCTGCTCCACCCTCTATCCTGCCCCTTGCTTTGTTAGCAGATACTGCTGTGAGTGTGGGGTCGTTACGGCAGGCGCTGTCGAGGCGATAATAACGAACGACAGTGCCTGCAGACCGCCCTCATCAACCAGTTCTGTCTGCAGGAGATGGGCACAGTTCGAGCTCTTGAGGAAATATACCCGTTGGTGACGGCTGTCGGTGTAACCCGGCCACACCGGCATTTGGGTTTCGCCTACCCCAGAGGCAAGGCTCTTACAAGGATAGGTAATTGCATGTTAAATTACATTATACGTGGCTCAGTACCTTTCCAACCTATCTGCCACCACTGATTTTTATTGTTCATCTTACTGCCAAAGTGCATTATGTTTACGTATGAGAGTATACCTAGATTGACATCTTCTGTAACAGAAGTATTCACACGATTTGGTGTCGCTAAATGTATATTCTGCTAATTTAAAGATGTTCAAGGGGCAAAAATGTGTAATTTTACATCTGTACTGCATAGTGTTAGTTTTGTAAACATTACACGTGACTAAATTTTTCATATGTGGTAAATTTTAGATCTCATATTTATCCCATAGTGGCATGCCAAAGCCAAATTTTGCACGTGTAGGGAACATACAAATAACAACAAAAAAACATCTGGTTTACTCGAATTAAATAATTACACAGAACTTTATATTATGGGCCAGATGCTAACTGATTTTAAAACAATTGCATAAAAAAATTCTGAAAGTTATGATAATTTTTATTTACCACAATTAAAAAAAATGCAAAGGAATTTCGTTGTGTACCTCCTTTTAATCTCTAAGCATATGCCCCTATATAATTTCAGTGTGTATTATCTTATCTTAGTAAGGCTGTTGGTTTTAGTTTTTCGTATGTTTCTCTAAAATCAAATATTGACTTTGACATGGCGCTATGGTAAGACTATAAATAATGTTCACAAGTGGGAAATATAGTCACAAGTAACGTATACAATACTAACAGTATGTCGTACAAATGTAAGTTATGCGTTTTTGCCACTTAAACACCCTTAAGCTGCTGTTTTTAGCATTTGAGGAACAGCGCTTCACACTGCCGTTATGTGTAAAGTTACCGACGTGCAGGTATTATACCAACCGAAGGAGTTTTTTTTGTGATTGTTCATAAATGTTTTATTAGTCGAGATATGAATGTGTGTGCGCGAGTGTGTGTTTATTTATTTTTGTCTTTAGCATGTTGCAACCCAGATTTTTGGTTTTGTGACCTTTATAATTCCGGCCATGAGTTTTATTTTCAGTGTTAGGGCATTTGTTCTTTATTTAATTTAAAATCATTACGTGCATTATGACAAACTACAGTGGAACAGAATGTTTGGGTTAAATACTCCTAATGTTATAATTTTTTATGTTGTCAATCATCGCAACCTACAATTCATGCGGAATCGTCGTGGACTTAAAATTGTAGTATCAATGCGTCGAGCGTGTGTCTATCGCTCTGTACTATGTGTCACGGTGGTGTGATGGTCAGCAATCTTGCCTTCCCTAGTAAGTCGATCCGCTGTATGATTCCTGCTGGGTTCGCTCCTAGTTTTCACATTTAGGAAACATGCCGGATGTAGACCTCAGTATTAATTACGAACCAATTTCCGCTTGTGTATGAGCTGTGATGTAGTGTATTAGGGATTACTGCTTTGTTTTGGAAATGTTTAGCATGTCCCCAATACATGTATTTATCAAAATAAATCGTGCTTAAAATTATGCTTCTATGATAAAAAATATATGGCACACCTAGAAACATGTTTTGGTGTCCCTCGAGATTGCAAAAAAAAAAAAAAATGATTCTTTAAACGACTTTCTGGAAAAATACCGACCTGATTAATACAATGGGAACGTATAAGCGTTTGTTTGATTGTACGCCATACTTTCAACAAATTAAATCTTAGGGTCGCAGCTTTGAGTCCCTTGGATAACGAGTACTCAGAAATTACTGCACGCCACTTCAGTGGATTTTTGGACATACGTCATTAGTAGAGATTATGGTTTATCGCGGGAAAAAATTACTGTTTGCTGGGTTTCAGCGTACGTTTAGCATATCAAAAGCTCACTGGCTTTTTTCTTTACGTGGAGCTGTTACACTATTTGACTAAGCCAATAAAATCCCGCTATTGTAACATTTGATGCCCATTAGTCTGCAGACCGCTATGTTGCGTCAGCCAGCAAAAAATTTTTTTAGCGATATAGGTACCATCATCTCTAGGCATTAGTTAAATTTTGTTGGTGTGACTGTCTTGATTATTCAGTTGTGATGAAGAAATTAGTGTTTTCTGATTACGCTTACACGAACGCACTTACGTATAAATTATTTCTGCGTAGCAGGTGCGAATGTTCATATATGCATTTTATTAAATTATAAAGTTGGCATGGTTGGTTGAGTGTGCGCACGCTGAGAAACTTGATCCGACTAGGAATACAACATGCCACTATTCTTTTTAGACATTATCTGTTAATTGTATAGAGTTTTCATTTCCGTTTCTTGTTCCGTGTCGTCATGTTTCATCACCTATCCCATCGCGTGTTCCCAGTAATGCGCCGTGGCGGCTGATGTGTCACTGACAGGTATGTTTTTTTAATTCACTGTCGCATATTGCAGATCTCATCCCTACCCTCCCCTTTACGCCCAAACCTGCCCCACGTGCTCGGGTTATCAGAATGGTGGACTATATGTGTTAATAAATGACGCGGCCCAATGGGACAGACCTGCTCCCGTTGTGTCCTCTGCTCTACCGTGTGTGTAGTAATCGGCCAGCAGGGCGAAGCTCTCCAAGGGCTAGATTCCCGTGTCGTACCGTGCTCCCCTCTTACTGCTTCGTCCTTGTCAGCACCTGTCTACAACTCACGCGACCACACTGCGCTAAATATGAGTGAAGTGACATTTCTGGAACGGTGACATCATGTTTTACAGTATACCAACTTGAACAGATACATATTATAAATAAAACTTTGTTTTATAAGTATGACTTAATTTTATAACATAAACCTGCCAAAATTTTATTTATTTATTTAGACTTATTTTTCAAATGGCGAAGTTAAGGCATGTAGCCTTCTCTTACACTTAACCATTTTTTTTACAGATGCACAAAATAAAATTACGTATACATAGAACTGCCAAAAACTAAGGAAAAAAATAAAAACTAACGATGACTAACATGATAATACAACAGACCACTTTACATATTCGTGTGAAGTAGCGACTAATAAACACTCGTACAGAGTTTATGATTTTTCAAAAATATTCCCAACACAAAGTCCTAACTCGTTGTTATGTTCCCTGCCTTACGGTCTTGGTTATTGGTGTAAGCATGTTAAAAAATTCACGCAGTAAAAATATTAAAATATTTATTTACAAGTGTAATCTCAATTCCTTAAATGAAAATATTTAATTTACAACGACAAATTTATTAAAACAGTGTAACATAAATCTTATCGCAATCACGACAGTCAAAAGCAGTATGTAAAGACAGAAAGTCGCCACTTATCACTTATTTTCCACGAGGCAGTTGTGCCTGTGAATATATCACTATCTTTGTTACGCCAGTGATGTATCACACAATCTGTTTAAGATTCAGTGACATCTTGTCATAAGCTGTAGTATTTGCCAGTGATTCGGTGTAGCGTCTATGAAGAAGCGTCGCTCTAAGTGATTCGTAGGAACTGTGACGTGAGGTCTTCTGATACAAGTCGCGACAGTGACAATCTGGGATCAGTGGTGAAGTCACAGTGACTGAAAACTTTACGGTATACGTGTGACTGTGTCCTCTCCTGTTTAACTTAGTGCATGTTGGGGCCTAAGAGCGCAGGTAATTTATCGATTATTTGATACGAAATGTAGTCTCATATACAGAAAGTGGGTTGCCGTCTTGCGGTGTATCACAAGAGAAATATAAGGATGTTTCTGCGGGAATAGATCTTCACTTAGAACGACTAGCGGTTCTTACAGCGAAGGATATTCCGTGTATTACGAATAAATTCACATTAATATCACGTACGCGCTCTAGAGAGCTATCAGATGATTGTACTTCTGTATGCGGGTCCATATAAAACTACTGACCATCAAGAACAACCTCAATTTAGTTGGATTTAAAGCCAGTACTCCTAAAAAATTTAATTCTTCGTTCCGTAGAAAAAAAAGTAAATCTTCGGTTAGAATTTGTCCACGCTTGCATAAATCCATAATTTTTATCAAATTCAAAAGCGTTTTTTTTTTTTAATTAAATAAAGTGCAGTTACATTGGCGTCTATGCGGTCTACAGTTTTACACAAGCCGGACGTGAAAAAACTTTGTACGTACGCCAAAGTATGTAGCAGCAAATGTGATTGTTTTGGATACAGACGAGTGAGCCAAGGTGGCGTGGAGAACTAATCTTTACCGACTGAACGTTTAATTCAGAGGGTCATATAACTAAGCAATTTGTGAGGCAGTTTATTGAGTTCTTTTTCTGAGCGTTGATTCGAAAGAGAGTGGCTACAAGTGTAAGGCCTGAAATATTTGAATGATTACTTTGAAATCAGAGCAGCTCGATAGACACCATTGCCTCTATCGCTGGAGATTGATACAAAATAAAATTAGGAAGCAAATATGCCCGTAAGGTTTGAGTTTCGTTTCTGTAGAGTACCAGAGAAAATAGAATCCTGCAGGTAAGATGCGTGAAAGACAATAATTTATTACAGGTGATTAAAGAGTAAAAACGGCTTCACATATAAATTATGTGTTCTAATTGTGAAGTGAAATTTTGAATTATATATTAACTTTTCCTCTGTGTAGGTTTTCTATATCTCACTAAAGTATACTATATAATAATATGTTCAGTTTATTTGACAAATAAACGCGCCCAGCGACGTTATCTGAATGCGTGACGACTGGGCAGGCATGCATGTATGAATCTTTCAGTAAGTTGATAGTAGCTAATATGCTGTCACGCACAATTACCAGACCATTATGTTTAAAATGAAGTACGCATAGAAGGAATAAATATTATTTCATAACTGAACGTCTCAACAAAATACTTATAGTTTTTAAATACAGTGGAATGTTTGAAAACCTGCTACTTAATGCTGAATTTTCATGATACATTGTTAATTTCTTAAACTGAATTAGAGATAAGCTAAACTGAAATTGCAGACGAAATGCGTCCCACAAAAAATTTACACCGGTGCAAGATGGATAAACCGAGTTTAAGCTTAAACCTTTAATTTTTACTGTTAAAGCCTCCTAAAATTTGGTTAAAAATAACAGCATGAGTCCTGACAATGTGGTGGCGCGAATGTACCGGATGATAATTGAGGTTATGTTGAAACATATGGAAGTTAACTTTGATACATGTCAGCTTTAAACGACTATAATGACGCAGATCATGACAATTATTTTCTGTGTAATTAATAGAATCCATATTTTATTTTCAGTTTGGTACTTAGTCTCATTTGTAACACAAAATTGATACTATATATATTTTACTCGATGATTATGTTATATCATTAAAGTATGACACAATAGAAAACAATTCGGTAGAATGTATTGTAGTGTGCTGTTTGTAATTTATGTGAAATGTAAAAGCAATACGTTTAATCCCACAGTGATGTGCATAATATAAGGGTTTACTCAGTTTTATATGTATATACATTATGTGAGGACTGCATGTGTTGTTTGGGGGGGGGGGAGACTGGTAAGATGTTACTTCCCAGACCCTGTACCGTCTGCAGGACGCCATGATAAATACTCACGTGTCTCTTCAGGAGCGAGCAGCGACGCGGACGGGCTCGGCGTAACACACTGACGGCGACGCCCGCGTAATTGCACCCGCACGTACGGACATGAAAACAAATAAAAAATATATATATATACCCTAGCGGGAGTTTAATTAAAACTGTTCCCTCCACTCCCACCCTCGTCATCCATATACCAGGGAACGATTTCCCGCTTGCAAATGGACTTCCCCCGCCGGCGACGCGACGTTCGCCCGTAGTTGCTGGTTCGCGCGGAGCAAAACTGACGCTTGTTGATTCCGTCGGTGGCTGCGCTTGAGTTCCGATAATTTAGTGCAGTGTTGCTGTTGTTTAGTTGCCACAGAGAGAACACTAACAGCCTCGACTCAGGGTCGCCAGAAGGTGGTCATCTTTAAGAGTACTGTGTACTGGTTTGAAATGTCCGTGTTTGACGCGCGGTAACAGCTCAGCGATAAGAGCCATAGTACCACGCTCGACGATAGGCACATGGCCTCTATTCGCAGCGCGCTCAACTGGCGTGCAATGTTTTCCTACAACTCTTTTCCTGTGGTACTTTAAACGGTGACCCTAAAATTTTATTTTTGCATGGTATGAAGTAAAGACCAATGCACGTACCTCATTTTGCGATTTACGGATTCAGTTAGTATTTTCAGAGTTACAGCAGTCTAAAAAAAAAGCAGTTTTCAACCATTTCCAGAGGCCCAATATTCATGTTACTATACTGAATTTTCAAAAAGTGGCATACGTAGTTTCAAGTGGGTGTTCTTTTCATAGATAACAACAATAAGAATAAGTTCGGTGGTTTCGCATAAAAAAGTATTCGCCTGACACGTCACAATACCTTCCAACGGCTAAGTACACAGTCCTCTTAACGTCTCAAGAATCAAAACTGAAAAAATAATCAGAACCAATAATACGCATTTAAAATAAATTCAAATTGGTAGGTTTTCGCGATAAAGTGAGAGCTTTTGAAGACTATCTTAGCTATAATATTAATTTAAAAATTATATATATATATATATATTGAGACCTCTGGTGTTAACGTTTGAGTACAGTATAATCCAAATACACTTTTTTTGTTAGTTAGACATCTTTGTTTTTAGGCGGTTCGAGATAAAGTGAGCATTCAAAAAAGCCCTGCTAAAATTCTCTTTACAGCCAATTCGTATCTTTACGCGCGTAACGGCTAACGACGGGAAATGTCTAACCTCTCTGGACACGTATGTTGATGTTTGAGCGTGTAAGATAAATAGTGCAGTCAGTAGGAACCCATATAGTTGGATAAAAAATGTTTACTAATTGTATGAAATACGAGTATGTCCATTTATGTTGATTTTATTCCGATATTTTTGTATTTAAATATGAAAATACACGTAACTATATTGTGTAACTTCGCTACCAACCATACAAGCAGTAATGGATCAGTATTGTTAATGTTGAATTATATGCGGTAACGCTAGAGTTATTTTTAAAAGGTTATATTTTTTGTGCTCACTTTATCCCGAACGACCTTTATATCAAATACAGCCAATAAACTAACACTTTATCCCGAACGACCTTTATATCAAATACAGCCAATAAACTAACACTTTATCCCGAACGACCTTTATATCAAATACAGCCAATAAACTAACACTTTATCCCGAACAACCTTTATATCAAATACAGCCAATAAACTAACACTTTATCCCGAACGACCTTTATATCAAA
>PNEQ01067374.1:0-62242 GCA_003012365.1 Medauroidea extradentata | reverse complement strand
GCGTAAATATTAGCGGAAATGTCCCCTTGATAAAAAAAACTATAAGAAATACCACTATAGGTGATTTGTGATAAATTGAGCACCATGTCTTGAAGAATAACTAAAATATTCTTCTACCCTCGAATTAAACTAATACTATACGCTTTGGCTGTTATTAAGGGTGGTTTATTTACATTAAAAAGTGGCAGGAAAGTGTATATAAAGTGGAAGGAAAAAGGTAACTTTGGGTTTCAAAAGTACTCATTTTATCCCGAACTACATATACCTTCCTAACCTCTAATAGAAATAACCTTATCCGGGCGCACGTCGTGTTTGTCGCAGGCTGTCTCCTGCGATCAGGCAGAAGTGGCTGTTCTGAAGGCTTGCAGACGACGCGACGTCTGGGCGGGAGACCCTAGAACCGACGTGCTGCTCTGACGGAGGATTTACGACTGCTTCGCGTGCATACCCGGAGTCCTTTAACTACCCCCTCCTTCCACCTCCCCCTTCACGGCCCAACCCAACTTTCTGATGTAAAAATAAGGGCGTGCCTGTAACATTAGCCCCTGGTATCAGTCGCCTCGGATCTGGGCAGCCGTAAATCCCTCCGCCACCTGGAACTGGAAAGTGTGATAATTAACACGTTAATGTGCGAGGGAGAATGGAGGCGAGAGAAAGGGATAGAGGTAGGAGTTTGTTTTCACAAAATTCCCCATTCGTCATCGCTGAACGAGCTGGCGCTGTGTGTGCACGAGCGAGGGGGCGCAACTTTTAACACGCTGGTTGGACTCACATTCGGAAGGACCTGGGCTTCGTTCCCGGCCCCGGCCATCGTGATTTCGGTTTTCGTGGTTGCCCGAAATTAATTCAGGCGAATTATGCGATGGTTACTTATCATAGGTATAGAGAGGTTATTAATCACGGGGAAAGTTAATAGTTTGCTAGGCTTCAATGTAATGTATTCATTTCTGACGCTATTATTTCGTTACTGGCAAGTCTCTATTTGACTGGGCCAATGATAACTCTGGTACACTACTACTGGACGTCTGAGATTCGTCTGTAAAGAACTACACCGTGGCACACAACCGTCGGCCAACAATACATGACGCAGGACGCTACACTGATTTGCAGAATACGCTGGCAGAAAACATTCTAGCGGTAAATCACCTTCTCTAATCATTCATGGGCAATGGCCAACTCCATTCCTTTGTGTAAAGTTGCGTATAACCGTCTTCAATGACCTCTGCTGTCAACGAGGCGTGAAGCCAAATAAAAATAAAGTGGTGCTGTGTCGTCTACGTTAGCCGGGATTCGTACAGCATTAGGATTGGAGGTAGCGGACTCTATAACCTTGCCTATTGCTACGATACTGAAGTTTACCGGTTTTCTCTGCAGGCCATACATGGACCATGCTAAGACAGTGAATGACTTTGAATTAAGTTCTACTGTTTTACTTCCTAGGAAGGCGTTCTTCCGCAAAAAAAAAAAATAATAATTCGCCTTGGATTGGGAGTGTAATTGTCGGTGTCGCTGTGCTGAAAGCTGGCGATGTTCTCGCACTACAGTGGGTTGTTTATACTGTATGTGACTAGAAAAACAACGTTACACTGTAAAAAAAACTTCCTGAAATGTTTAGGATGTAATTAACCTAAACGCAGTATGGGACAGTTACCATACTTCCGCCTTGTAAATATGCAAACTTGTACACTTGTTACAATGCAAGTCTAATGAGTTCAGTATACATTTGACTGTTATATAAAAAAAAAAAAAAGGTTTAGGAGTGCTACCATGGATGTTTGGGAAACAATTGTACCATACCTACTTTCTTAGCGCTCCTATACTCACGTGTGGGAAATTTACTAACTATTTTTTAGAGTATACGTTGTTAACTGTTGAGGAAATGTGTACAAATTAATTCCATATAATTTGGATAAGTTTGCAGCATTGTTGTGGAGGTTGTAGATCTATGAGTGCGACCACTAGCCTACCTTGCATTCGAGAAGACGCGGGCTGAACACGTGTGGGTGTTGAATACCCACGCCCATTTTCAGTCAAGTTTTCTCGTCTTTGTTCTTTGAGTTCTCATCCTTGGTTAGTTCATAATACGCATGGAAAGGATACAATTCATAATTTGGGCGCGAATGCCTCTGTCAAAATGTTGTGGTTTTTGTTTTCGAAGATTGGCTCTGTGAATTGACGAAAGTTTAGTCAGCTCTTGACAGCCAGGTTTTCAGCGCTGATGAGGGGTGACGTGAGTTGAGCACGGAACAGCGCCGAAATGAAGAGGCTGTGGAAACAAGAGAGATCCAAGAAAACCCGCAGAGCAACGGAATCATACAACGTGACTCCCATGTGCGAAATTACGGGTCTATCCATGATGTCGAACCTGGATCAGCGTGTTGCGAGGCTAACGTCCGTGCCGCTGGGACAACCGCGGTCCCGATGATGTAGACGTACAATTGAGCCATTTGATGCCTAAAAGAACCAAACGCCATTGTGATGCAACTGAGAAAATCTAGGTTCAATGATAAACACCTGCATTTAATTACAATTGCATGCATGACCAAATTTCAGAACATTATTCCGTACAAGGACATATAAGTTATTAATGTATTTAAGTTTTAAATTAGTGTATTTGCTACTAATTTCAGATCAATAAAATATCGTGTTATGCATAATATGGTTCAATTAAACATCGAAGTTGAATGTGTAGAAGTTATTCGTACTGTAAGCCCTACAAAACTTTTGTTTTAAAATCTCAACGGCAGAAAAGTAACAGCAGTTAGGATCACAAAGTGAAACAAATACCACCTAATTACTGGCTGAAGCACAAACTGCTTTTCAGCAGAACTCGCGAAAGTCCAAGCCTTGGCTTGAAGATGTTTGGACGGCTGAGAGTAAGTGATGAAGTACGGAAGTTGTACTCTCCCGGTGGTCTAAGAAGTTCGTTTCCTCTCAGAACTGAAAACGTTCAAAGAAACTCACAATTAAATTACTATGGACACTACACTGTAAAATATTGAAGTTTAGACCGCAGCAAACATTTTTATTGTGTCACCGAGCGTGGTGGTACAACGGTAACACGTCCGACTCGCATTCGTGAGGACCCGGATTCGATCCCCGGTTCTGCCATCCTGTTTTCGGGTTTCCATTGTTTCCCGAAATAGCTCCAGGGGAATGCTGGGATGATTCCTTGGCAGAGGCAATGGCCGACTCCTCTCCCGGTTCCTGTCATTGTACCAAATTGTGTCACCGTCTTTAATGTCCTCGCTGTCAACTAGATGTGAAGCCCACTTCCTTATCTTTAATGTGTCAAAAATGAACGTATACAGTGTTTGGTAATATGACAGTTAGTGTAATCACGAAACAAATTGTTTTGGATACATATCATTGCGTCACAGTGTTCAAAACAACTTATTTTATCATTCCCGTTGGAAAATATTGTCACAGAAATTATGTAGTACTTCCATTTAGCACAATGGTGCCTATGTGTTAACGAACATATCTTTGGAAACTTGATAAGCGTGTGACATTAGTTTAAATTTTTTCAGGATAAAGTTTGCTGCGCAGTTGCAAGTCATTATTATCCATCTCGCATAGATGGAATACACAGTCATGAAAGTAACACATTGTTAGTGGAGAACATGTCTGGATTTATCACCTGCTTGCTGAATTTCAGTATTTTTGTGAGCGTTTGCTGCAGTGGTATAGTTACTGTTCTACTAATGTACAAACATAATCATTATATGAGAAATATTTTACATGTTGTTAAATGCGTAACAATACAATATTAGCAATCTTATTCACATCCGGCGACCGACTATCTGGATCAGTCCCGCTTGTCCGAAATAAACAAGTTTGTAGTGGTGTACCGAAATATTCGAAATTTTATAATTCTGCCAAACACTGTCCAATTTTTCAAGAACACATTAATAGTAAATTTCCACACAAAATATTTTTCGGTTTCACAGTTTTCGTATAAGCGCATGCCAAAGGAGCGATTTGACTATTTCCGCTGCTTACCAAAAACTATTCAAATTATACGAATGAAATAATTTTCAGTAAAAGTAAATGCATTAAGTTACAGAATGACACCTTTATTATTTCGCGTAAAATTATATATTTTTTTTAATGCAGGTATTCAAAGCCACACAAAAATTTAAGTACATTCTAGAATTTTTATTTAATACGTGCCATTTTACATAAAATTACAAAGGTGTAATTCTGTAGCTTAATAAATTTACTTTCGCTCTAAATTATTTAATTTTGTAAGATTGAATAGTTTTTACTTTGGGTAAATAGCGAAAATAGTCAAATCGCCACTTTGGCATGCGCTTGTACGAAAACTATGAAACGGGAAAATATTATATTTGTGTTAAATTACTATTAATGTAATGTATAAGCTTTGGGCAATGTTTGGTACGATCATAAAATTAAGAATTTTTCTGTGCAGAGCGCTTTGAAGGTGACAAGGCCACGTGCTTCGTCACTCGTAGGAACAAGGCAATGAACTGGCATGTGTTATTTTCTACATGATTCCATGTAGGGCAGTGTTTATTTCACTATTAAGTGAAGAATTTGATGTTTTGTTCAGTGCAATGTTTAGAAAATGTACAATTAAATTTTGCTAATATAACAGTCCGAAAATAGCCCCTCACTTTAAGGCGCCGAAAATGCCCCTATGGCCCAAAAGGGCGTAAGTCGCGTGTTCGGCACTTGGCTTGTTCAAAAAGCATTAAAATTATCTTTATTTTAGACGGTCTGTTACGAAATTTGTGCTCCCGTGATTTTCGTAAAAAAAAAAAAAATACTGTTAACACTTTCAGAAGTTTATTTAAGGAACAGAAAATTGAAACACGTGACATTTTTGATCCTAATCATATAGGGCTTAATTATAATTTATGTTCTTTGATTCAATCTTTAGCTGTTATTGCTGTATTGCGTGCCTACTGAGATAAGATTTGCTATAACTGTTGAATATTCTTAATGTAGTAAAAATTCGGTAGTTCAAAAATTGCTCAGAAGACTGTTTATGTAGGTTGTATTGCAGGTTGATATTATTTGGCGGGCAAAATTATTTTTGAGCACACTTTAAACGTGTAACTTACGTTATACCAACAAGCGTTTGTAAATAAGAATATATTACAATTATTTTTGCATTATTTACTCATAGTACGTGTGGGAGGACACATTTTTCGTAGTCCCTTTTTGAAGGTTTACAGGCAAACAATATTTTATTTCCTACAAGTTTGTTCACGCTGGTAAAGTTTGGAATAATTGAATACATCCGAGCGCTGGGAATGTCGTGGTACATGTACAAGTTGTCTGGCTATAGCCACGGTGGTATAGCATGGACAAGTTGAGGACTGCCGCCCGCTCACGTACATGCGACCCCTCCTTCCCGCCCGCACCGTATCCCCCCTCCCCAAACCCGAGGCACATCGCAGCTTTATTGGCCGCACACCGACTGCACGTAAAGCTCCTGGGCCGACCTCACCTCTCTCTCTCTCTCCCGGGGTTATTTTTCATCTCAAAAAATCACTTGGGCAAACCCCTCGCTTGCCCCGCTGCCCCCTCCGCGTACGAACTCCTCCCCTCACCTACCCTTCTCTGGCTCTAGCAACCCCCTGTCGATTAAGGCGGCCGGGAGAAATACAGTCCCAGTTTCCGAGACCTCCAAGTTTGCCCAACTCACCGGAATTGTGCTTACCTGCCGCCAGCTCCCTGGAAATTTATGCCCCTGAGCGGAGCGCGCGTTTCCCAATACCACCGCGTTTTTGCAGACGCTCGTAACTTTGACTTTCGCGCGGACACTTTTTTTTTCTTTCGCCGTCTCGCAATCCCGTCGTGAGGATCATTTCCGTGGCTTAGGGGCGTGGTAAGGCTGTGGGAAATATTAAAAATACTTTGGACTGACGATTTACCCCGAGCTAACATATCACGGGACCGTATTTATGCTGTTTTCGCGAATATTATTTTTAAAATTCTAAAATGGAGCACATATCGTAAAACCATGTCGGATATATGCTGAAATCTGCTTGTACTATGTCGGCCTAGTTAAATTTTTTCAAAGTGAAATAATTGAATAATTTTGGTTAGTTTTTGATTTAAAATAAATTTTCTTTAAGTTAATAGTTAGCACAATTTATAAACTATTTTGCTTTAAAAAATTAGGCTACAAAGGCTCAGAAAATCTATGAAACTGTTTTACGATATCAATAGGTACCTGTGATATTAAGATAGCCGCCTGGAAGGAGGAGTTTAGCGCGTGCGGAAAAGTCACGGTCTTTAATAGAAGTGCTCAGAGCACCGTGAAGAACATATAAAATGTGGCCACAGAAGCGTCAAGATCTACTTAGAACGGAGTGTATCAGCGAAGACGACTGTGGCAGACATCTCGGCAGATGTCTCCACTTTCCGCGGCCAACGTTCTTCAATCCAGGCATCACCTCTCTCGTGGCGACGTCCTGCGCCTTCACATCGCAAGTTGACCCCCCCCCTCCCCTACGTTCCAATTTTCCTCGCCCCAAACTGTCCAGGAGATGTTGTTTCCTCCTTGATGGGCGAGCTTGCGTGCAGAGCTACCTCACTACTCTCTGAACGATTTTAACGTCCTCCCTTTCCTTCTGCCATTGCGTCCGTGCACAAGTTTAACAAGGATGATCGTTTCTTCGTTTGCTTTCCTCCCTAACTATCCATATTTTGCCGGATATTTCCATTTCTAGTCAGAAATATAATTAGTATCATTAAAACTGTATTACTGGAATAGCTAGCCACTGAAATTATTTTCTTTTGTTTTGTGTAATAAATATGTCTGACTGCTTGGTTCAGTGGTTAGCGTTTCTGACTGGTGGGTCTAGGGTTCTGGTTCGATTCCTGGCCGGGGAGGTACAATTTACATTTACCTCCTTGTATTCAGGACTGGGTGTATTGTTGTCCGCTCATCACCATACTGTGGAAGGCAATGGCGAACCACCCCAGTATCATCCTCGCCTAGTCGTCATTCCCCCTGAGGTTCCAACCAGCATATGTGCTGAGTACTCAGAAGAAGAAGTAAGTAAGAAAAACGAATGGCGTAGCTTATACGCTGTATTGAAATTTTCATCGTGGTCATGAAACGGTTGACGTTTACGTTTGTTGGCCGGAACCACAAACTAAACAGAAGTTTTGAAACTGTTTATAGACTAATTAAATTACCATGGACACTATAAATCGACTTGCATAAAAATAATATTGAATACATACGTAAACCTTGGTTATATGTGTTGTGCTTATTTAGTCACGCATCTCGTATAGAGTATTGAGAACAATATACACATACATTTCATTCATACCCAGTTGAAGTAATGGTAAAGTAAAACATACACATCCGTCCACCTTCCTCAAGTTTGCTTTTTTGATAGGCCTATAAAATAATGCTTATTACCTATATACCTAAGGTTTGCAGCCGTTTTCGTTGTCAGTCGCAGAAATTTCACTGTATTTTATGCAAAACTATTAAGCCCGACCTGTCCATCTAAGTAGGACTTTGAAACGAAATGACACATTCGCAGCATAAATCTGGAGGTTAATGTAAAACGTTTCAAAACCGTAATAGGTTGGGAACGTCTTCCAAGAATCTCCAGCCATACCGTATTCAGGATTATTCTCGTGCAGTTGTTTCAACGTCAAATACAAGGACACTCGGTAAAATCTGGGTTACATTCAATCGTCTCGCACGGACGTGGAAGGAATACAGTTATGTTTTCAAGGGAAAAAAAGAGGGGGGAGGGGTGGCAGAGGCGGTGGCATCAAAGCGCCAACGCCATCCTTGGCAGCGAGTCGATGTACGGGAAGGGCAATAGACACTTGCGAAGCGTGAATTATTCATCGGGAGATATTGGATTATCGGCGAGCGCGGGTTGTTAGCACAGGCAAGCAAATTTGTGCCTCCCCCCCGCGAGGAGAGGGGGCGGATTTGTCCACGTGATCTTCTCCGGCTATAAGCGTCGTATGATTGGGCCACTTCAAAAGCGCAGTGCGATCCTAAAGTATAGAGTTCAACATAAACAAGTTTTGATTTCGCATGAGGAAGCCACAATCTAGTCTTAAGTTAGTTAATAAGTTAACTGACGAGGGTTCGATTCCCAGGTCTGGCTGGGTGTTAATTTGTGTTTGTCCAATTGGTCTTAAAAATTGTCACTATACAAATTGTCTCACGAAAAGTTACTGGGATCACTCAAATTACGTCACATTAAAGGGGGGAATGTTTGGTGCAGTGATGATGCGGAAGTTTCCGCCTCGCCACTGCACCAAACATTTTTATTAAAAAAAAAGTGGTAAAATGCGTAGATTCTAAGCATGGGGAGAGTGGTTCGGAACTTAGCACCTCCGGAACTTTTTTTTTTTTCAGAAATAATTTCTTATATACGTCCTTTATTCAAAAGTTGATAAATAAGTTCAGTGTTATTTATGGATTACAATGAACATTAAAATTTATTTGTTTCCTTATAGAAAGTACAGCTACAAGGCTAGTTCTTGTAATTTTACAAACATAAACGCTTTGTATTTTATTACAAGGGCAGCCATTGTAGTTTTACAAGGAATTTCTTTGGCAACTGGGTTTCCAAGGATTATCTTCGTAAAAGTACAAAACATTTTTTACAATGTGACTAATAATAACGAACGTAAGCATTTAGGTAATAGAGATAGCGTTTTTTCAATGTCTGTTTGGGATATAAAAGGTACGTGTTTTAGTCCAATGAGACGTAAACATATTGAAGTAGTATTTCTCACCTTCTCACCCTCCGCCACTTTTCCCGAAAAAAAAAAAAAGTAATATTATTACAGTGCAGTAGTAGACATGGCCGCTTCTGATTTTCCAGTTTTTGTGACGTACTTTTTGAAATGTTCGCTAGGCTTGTATTTTCATTGTCATTTGGCGCGTTCAAAGCCTAGACATGCGGAATCGATAAGGACGACACAGCATGCCCATCATGCCTCGCCTTCGCCTCTAGGCGCAATTCATTGAACTCGCCTCTGTGGCTCGTTCAGCGGTGAACCTGTAATTATATGACGTAATATTAAGGGCTTGGGCCCGAGTTTCTCGGCTTTCGAGAGAATTATTATTTTTAATGCATACGAGAATCGATATCGTTAAATCGCTTCATAACTTTTTTTGCAAATTGGTTTTACTATGCAATGCAATTTTTCGAGACAAATTGTATGAGTAGGCCTACAGCTAACTTATCAATTAAAAAAGAAATTTCGTTAATTAACTAATTAGCAACTATTTTGCAGTCATCTGATTCGACAAAATTAAAGTATGCAGTTTAAATCAGCCATAACAAAGTTACGAAGCGATTTTACGATATCGGCTCCCATTTATGTTTTAAAAAATAATTGTCGTTAAATGCGAAGAAACTCGGGTCCATGCCCTTAAAGGTAACGATTGTAAACGTCTGTGCATTTGTGAAGATTCTGTACCAAGACTTTGATGCCTAAAAAAAGACCGCAAAAACTAACATTTTCGTCATCTTCGGCCGCAAGGAAACAATCTTTAAAGATTACTGAAGGAGCTGACATAGGTATGCACACGTGTAGCGATGCCTGAATGCTGCTCGTAAGCAGACGTCACTCACATCGGCTACGTACTGTACATTAGTTTTAATAAACTTAACTCGGCAGTAGCTGTGCACACCGCTCTGCGGTCTGAACAGGCGCAGTTGTTAGGGTGCTCACCTCCCACTAAGGAGATCCGAGTTCGTTTCCCGACGTGGTCGATCCAAGATTTTCGCATGTGGAAATCCTGACGGCGATGCCGATCGTCGGCGTGTTTTCACGTAGTTCTCTACCATTTCCTTTGCCCTTTCATTCCTGCATTTACCGCGATGAATACCTCACGGTGAAGCGCTAACTAATGTGTATTTACCCATGTGCTCACTCCATGTACTGTACCTCAAACAATATTCATTCGGCTTTCACACCTGCTCGAATAACACTAAGCTACCGGCTTTGATATATACGCAGAAAACTCACAATTTGACGAGAAATTCACAAAAATGTCAACTATACCGGTCGTAACGATAAATAAAAACATAAAAAATCTCTCAGAAATGGTTTAGCTGTTGTAACAAGGCAATTGAAAATAAACACAGAAACAAGGAGAGTAAATAATGGGGTGTGCAAATAACTCGGGACACAACGAAGTGAACAACACAAACCAGGAAAGACCTAGGAAGTCTCCTTTGTACTAGATTGTTTCCGATATATGTATTAAACCATATTTCAAGTGAGTGTTTGTGTTTATATAATGTCCACTTGGCTCTATAGTTTGTAAGTTAATTTCCTCCACTTACCCTCACGGTACGAACATCATTCAGAGACCACATAAGGAGATACAATTGATTTTGCCATGTGCGTGATTGACATACGTTTATTGGTTCAGCGTCCTAGTCACATGCGTGTAACACTCAAGTGAGTACAACTCGCGAGAACTACAAAAAGTGTTCCATTGGCTCCCAACCGTTTTGATTCGAGGAGCCCTTTTTATAATCCACTTAAGTGGCGGAGCCCCTTGCTTAGGCCTACCGCACTACTAACCCTTGTCTAACAACTAAATGGTGTTGAGAAATGAAAATAAACAATAGTGTACTGTATAGCTGTACAATTAAATTTCATTTTTGAACTAACACTACATTAGTATTCAATTAACACATAATACGGTCAATATCTTGGCACACATAAAAGTTGTTGCAATAGAAACAGATTTCATACTGCTGGTGAGCTGCAGAATCCTTGGCAAGTACACACGAGCACAGGTTGGGAATCGCTTATTAGACTGTCACGGCATTTTGAATGCTTTACAGACATCTGAAGATACTTGTCTCGAATAGTGATTATTTTGTTTTGACTAGCGCAGTTCCTGTCAGCTTGCTATGGTTCCTACTTTGAAGTGAGAATGTAATAAGATAGTTAAATAACGCAACGTTAAATGAAGAGAACTTTTTTTTTTCATTTTGCCGAATACATCCTAAATTGGCAGGAAAAACATCTACAAACTATGCTGCATAATATTGATTTTTTTCTCATTGGTAGTTCTGTATTATGATATAATTTTTGTTATGTAAGATTTGATTATACTAAATAAAATTGAGTATTTGTGGAGTACGTAAATAATTGCAGATACATTATTTCTGTGCGTGATTATTTCATTAAAACAACTATTTTCTATGCATAGGTTGTTACTCTGGATGCCCTCAACATCTGCTATCTTCGATAACGATTCGTTGACCTATTCGAGGGCCGGCGGGCCTGTTACTATGTAAATGCTCTTGTAAACCTGGTCAAGTAGAAGAGGGGTGGCAGGGTAATTTGTTATCAATGCGTCACCATTGAATGTGTACAGGTATAGAAGTCGCAAGAACTATGTTAATTTTTCAAAGTGGTTTTCAGCGAGTTATTTGACTCACCACTGTGTTCGCCACCTACTCCGTTTGTTGGCAGAAAGCGCTCTATCAGGCAGCCAGGAAACTATCTAAGCTACTAACATATTGAAGACGAAGAGCGCAGTTGAGTGCTCTAGTGTTCGTTGAGTAGTAGCTGTAGGGTCAAGTAACCTATATGGACCAAGCTCTCATCGTGTTCTTCACTTATGGTACGCAATAGCCTACCATAAGGTCGCTATTTAAGATGTACTCTAGGTTTGGGGGGTATGACGTCACGCGGAACTTCTTTTATGAATGCATTTTATCTGTGGCATTATACTCCTCAACATAGACTGCTAACAACAGCTCATATGATCTTTGAAAGAACTGTGCAATGGGAGTGCATGACTGGATTTATTTGCTTGGACATACTCCATTGCGAAATAAATGACTGTCAAAAGAAAACTAAAAATAAGACAAGAAAACATCAATAAGCAGAGTATGCTTAGTCATCAGGATACATGTACAACATGAAATTCCAAAAGTGGAATCGGGTCAGATAAAACAAGGAACAAACAGAAAAAATAAATTAAATAACAAAAAATCTAACAAAGAGACTTAAGTTGACACGCGACACAACGATGAGACGAAACAAAAACGCAGTAGATATCAGACATTAACAGAAATACAGCAAACGACACATCGTTGAAACGAAACAAAACACAAAGATATCAGACACAAACATAAAAAACAACAAACGACACAAAACGATGAGACGAAACTAAACACAGTAGTTTTCCAGACAGTCAGTATTAGCGACGTTAACAGCTCAGTTGACTGACAAGCGTCCCTTTGGCCATTGAACATATTCAATGCTTTGGCTACTGGCCAGTAGCGGAAATGGCAGCTTAACGACGCGTCACTTCCTGCTGATTCTACTGGCGTGCAGGAGGTCAGGCAGTCTTAGTTAAATCATACGACATAAATATGATGGAAGTGCATGGTGTTGATGTTATGTGGAGAAGATTGACATGTAAGAACGAACTGCATGCAGATATGTTGTCCGGACTATCTTTTAATGTTTTAAATATTATGGTTTGCTTTTCTATTTAAAAATAATTTTTTGCTATGCAGCCTATTTTACTTATTTTTTAATATTAATAAAGAGTTAGTTGTAAAAGAAAGTTAGTTACGTTTCCAAAAATGGTCACTAAGTATTATATTACGTTTAAATGCAGACACCATTATTTCTGCTAGCAACTATTAGTGGTAAGCGTTCTATTTGAGTTCAGCTACTGAGATCGCTGAATACTGATGGTGTTACATTTGGCTTGTTACTGGTCAGTAATCTCAGCAGCCAATGGGATGTGGCCATAGAGTAATTAATGATGACCATTTTAGTGAGTGAATCGATATATACATAATGTCCAGTAACTGCCCTATAATAAGCATACCACACAAATCCTGAGCAAAACTGGATCCGAAAATTTTAGTGGCAAAATGTTCTACGATGACATTTTACGCTCGCAATGTGGCAACACTGCACGGAGTTAGTCTCCTCCTGCGCTATGACCTGCATATACGGGCGCAAGTTCACGTCCCGAGCAGTCCAAACACAATTTTTCTACGTTTTCTCGACGTAGCATACATAAATTAATACCTGGACATGAAGCGCACGAGAGAACTTTCTTCGTGTTGTGTTGCCATATTGTGCGTAAAAATGTAACCTTACAACGTTTTGTCACTAACATTTTCGTTTCTAATTTAGCCCGTGATGCACGTGGTGCTGTTATGCGGCAGTTTCTGGTCATCCTGTGTATTTAGTGAACTGTAGGTCCAGCTGCTAAACCGTGTACACTAAATCGTATTCCTTCTCGACTTCTATAGATATTCATAGTCGATGGTTTCCACTGTGAGGCTACCAAGAATAAAGCTGTGAAAGTTGAATGTCGCCAGCGGAGGAAGATATGGTTCCGTTATAATTCCACCTCGGAAGCCTGACGGGGAGCGGCCTCGTGTTCAGAGACTATTCTCCGGCAAGTGGATGCTGTGTAAGTGCCTGCAGTCGGAGATGATTTCCCGGTTGTCCTATAACGCTATGATCCTTCAACCCGCTTATCATCCGCACCATGGCCGGCGCCCCCGGCCTGGACATTACTGGACACCCCTCCACGCGTAATAGTACTATCCTCCACCCCCTTCCTTCAGTGTTCCACACCTTCTCTCTCCCCTCTTTCCATGCGATCCTCGTCCGAGTTCGAATTAAGTTCCATTCCCGGGAGATATAAGAGCGAAGTGGACGAAGGGATGGTCAGCATCCCTCTTTCACTCTTTTCTCTCCCCTAGATGAGATTTCTGAGGTTACCTCCACACGATGTTATTTTTGCCTTTTGGCATTTTTTCTTTGCGTGGCTTTTACGAACTTGTGTCTATGACCAGACACTTTTACTAGTGTTACTATATTATGATTAATATAACTATTATCATGTGAAAAATAAACATAACCTCTTTCAAAAGTTAACGTCTAAAGCAGCAGTAACATATATTTACTGGTGGTTGCGTGGACCTTGAAAAAAAAAAGACCACTTATTAACTGTTAATGAACACTCTATAATAATTTTATAAAATCGCAATAACTAACACAAATTATATTAATTTGTGCGGCTGTTATTTTTACGAGTGTATAATACATTTCTGATAGATCTGTCTTGAAACAACGAAAATACGCTAAGCATTGCTGGTTCTGTTAAATATTTAGAGGCCGCGTTTCGTTTTTATTTAAAAAATTAAAGACTTGATGAATTATTGGCAATGTCTATTAATATAAACATTACATTTTTATGATTATGTGTGTATTTATGAACTAAATTGGTACTAGGAGTTATTTAGTTTTATCACAAGTTGAGAGGTAATTATTATAATAAATTTAGAATTAGATTCATAATTTGATATTTAGGCTTTAATACTTCGATTACAATGTGAGTATTGAAAGGTAATGTAATTTGCTAAGTCCCTATTGAAATGTTTTCAAATATATGTGGCCAAATTTGGAGTAAGGAAAAAGTAAAGAAAAACTTCAGCATGCTCTTCAGGCGGACTTTTTATGTACACGGATATTTCACTTGTAGTTATTTTATATACGGCAACTCGTACTGTATAATTTAACCATTTAATGTTGGAGCATTCCCTTACGCTCATTAAATGATATTTGTACTTTGAAAATTAAGTTATAGTTACGAAATACTTTATTTTCCTCCAAAATACGGGGCATAAATTAGTTGCAGAATCATACTGCGTGTCGGTATTTCTTGGCTCACGAATGACAAACAAATGACACATTTATGACGTATTAAAAATAAACGCGAATAAAATAACATACTGTAAGCGATTACGTCATATGTTCAGCAGTAGTGTGCATGCATTTAACGGTGGGCCTACATCTTCTTAAGACAACTTTGTAAAGTAACTAATGTCGTGACTGTCTGAACAACATTTTGCGTTTGCCTCACGGAGGCCAATCCCTTGAAAACCAAACATAAGTCTTAGACACGATGCTGACACTTATATTTCAAATAATGAAATATTATGTTTTTGTAAATAATATTGCGTTATTTGAATCAAATAATCGTCTCCTAATGTCATGGATATAATTAAAATTTGGTGTTTTATATTGACGCGATATTAGTAGCTGTATCAGGACAAAACATATTGTTACACTATTCATCGCAATATATTAAAATAAAAATTTTACGACATAAATCTTTTACTAGTTTTAAAAACAGTACTACGTAGAGGCCTACTTATATTTGATCCTCTTTTAAGGGATATTGATCCCTACCACCTTGGATTTATCTGTTTCTTCTCGATAACTTCTGTTTCAGTCGATGTATCAAAATTTTTGTCACGATAAGGCATAGATACAAACTTAATCGATTTTCTGTAATTGTTGGAACCATAATATATACATTATTTTGCAACGGGAAACAGCTGAAAAGGAAAAATTGCTTAATTTACGGGAGAGACTACAGAGGACGCAACATTAACAGAAACAATGTCATATGGATTCCAAAAAGTGAATGAAACAATAAACTACGGCATGTCAACGTGAAAAAAGTAAAACAATGTGACTATTCCCTGATTTATAAGAAAAACCGTAAAACCGATCTGACAGGGATCAATCCCCCTTAAGACGCGTTTACTTGGGCTTGCTCAGTACGTTCAAATGGCAACGGAGACAAAAATTTTATTTATGTTTACAGAGCCAACTTGGAAACATCTGTACACAATTTTTAGTTTCCAGATGTTTACTTTTTTTTAAAATATATAATGGAAGTGAAACAATTTTTTTTTCTTCAGAACTTAAGGCGGCCGCCTACCCCACGCTTAAAATGCGTTGCAGTGTGTGCGTAAACATGTTTTTCTACGAAAATATTCCACGTGTGCCCATTGTGCCAACGTACGAAAAGAAAACAAACTTCAGACAAGGTCGGAACCTCATTGTTATGACGCCACGCTCATAAAAACACTGTTACTAAGCCCTCCAACATGGCTAAAAATGGCCTTTTCAGACTTCCGTACTTCAAAATGTACTAACCGGATGTATGTGAAACTCAGATTGCCACCTGCACTGAACTAAGGTGCAGACTTTCCTCCAATAAAATTATATGGTCACCGCTTAGTGTCCCATAGTAAAAACCGTTCGGCGGGAAGCTTGCACGATAGTTCAGCGCTCGGGTCGTTGTGGCGATGCGGCATTTTATGCGCGTTTCAAGGTCGCCCTTATGTCTTAGTCATTTCTGAGCCTTTAACGCGCAGGTAGGCGGCGCCCTTAAGTGTTAAAGATTATTGGATGACCTGAAATTGTTTAGACACTTGTAAAGTTCTTTGAATCTTATTCCTAAGTATACATCACTCACCCAAGTTAACCAGTTTCAGAAATAGAATTGTATAAGGGGTACCCGATAAAGTGAGCACTTGATCACTCTTTCCTTATCAAACAGTTGGTATTTTCTTTCAATTTTTAACGTAAACATAGCATCCTAAATAACAAACAAAGTGTATAAATCGTACCGTACTGTAACGTCTTAGTTAACAATAAAAACATTTGTAACCATTATCCTAGAAAAGGCGATTTTCAAAAAAGTTGACTTTACCGCGAAGAGCCTATATCGACTGAAACTCTGCATATTTTTCGGTGGGCTGGTAATGCGGTCACCTTAAGGCCCGGTTTCAGTTTCGCTTTATTGGAATTCTGAGATGAATTATGTTAAATCGGCGACTATACCGCAAATTCTATTTACCTTGAGCTACAATATAAGCATAGCAATATAGCTAGTAATGTATAGTAGGTCTCAATTTGTCGGGCAAATTATGAATATAAAAATATTTGCCACATGTATTGCGGCGTATGTTAACAGTTAAATCGCAAGGTCTGTACTGTAGCGAAATGTAAATAGAATTTGAGGTATAATCGCATATTTAATATTTTTCTTATTAGAATTAAAAAAACTAAAAATAATAAAATTCAATATGGTGACTGAAACCGAGTCTTAATGTGAAGACATCAGAGGTTCCTATGAGAGGTCGTGTCGCCTGTCAGTTTTCAGGATATCGCCCAGCGACTGTTCACAGCAAGGCGAAAGGGTTAGCAAAGCACGAACAAGCTTACACGGTGGAGGGGCAGTCCCAGCGGCTGTCTCCAGGCATAGGGATGGGCAGGAGAGTGTTCGGGCGGGGTAATGGGGACCTCCCCACCGCCCCACACTCCCTTTTAATTTTCCGCCGGATGAATCCTTGCTGAAATTATATCCACTCTGGAGGCAGGAGCTACTTCCCCTCCCCCCAACCCCACGCCGGCGAGCCCCATCACTTGCCACGCACAATCGATGCCTGCGCACAAGTGCGTGCGCACTGCAGCTGCGTTTTGTGCCCGGGGGAGGGGCTGTGGGGCGTCTGTTCCCCTCCTGTGGCGAAGCTTCCCGAAGAGTGAGCCCCGGTTATCTGTGGGAAAATTTGGCCGCCATGATACTAAGAACATCGTATTCCGTAGTGTTGTTATAAGTCGTCACAACTGCACGTATCACCATCTCTTTCTTTCAGTAATACACTTCCCGTCTGGAACAAAATTTGTGTGTTTGTAAAAATGTACATATGTCGCAATGACGCTATCTTTTCGTCAGCAATTCCTGGGAATATTTATGCACTAATTGTGACAGTTCTGACGGTAGCTTTTTAGTGAAATACGTATGTATACAGCAGTAAATCATCTCTACACGATATGAGTTTTATTTAATTTGTTTCTGTTTGCTTTGTGTGAAATTCAGATCAGTTATCTTCTTTCAACATTGTATGTATCAAGGTCGTATACAGGAGGGTGGGAGTTCCGGGTTCAATAGCCCCCTCCCCCCCCAAAAAAATAATATGATGGAAAAAATTAATATTACTATCACGGGTCATTTCAATTTTTCGATACTAATACTGCTTAAATAGCACCATTTTGCACCTCAAAACCCAAAATTTTCCGGGGGAGGACCTCCGGACCGCCCACTTTGACTGTGGGGATCCTTGTTTGTTTTTATAAAATTTCCCATTTGAAACTTCCCCCCCCCCCAAACACAAATCCTGGCTACGCCACTGGTATGTATGACCGTCTGTGCTAAGCACTGTAATTGAACTGCAGAGCATAATTATAATATCAATCTAATATTTTATAGCTAAAGTGTTTTCTCCAAACATGCACTAAATAGTAGCTAGTCGAAGCATAACGACTTAAAATTGGTAATTTCAGATCATCTTTCCTTTTGTTTTCTTTACGCATACAAATGGTCCAGCATTTGGTACCAAAAGTAAAAAATGGATAGTTTAAACTTATGTTGTCTACGAATGGGGTTAGGTTAGCATTGTTATACATTTCCTTAGACATTGAATGGACCTATTCGTGAATTTATTGTATTTTTTTTATTTGTTTCAGTTATTAAACGTAAAATAATACGAAATGTTTCCATCTTCGATTTTTCAAGGTTATTAACATCCAAATAATAAAATCTCTCTGTCATCAAACTAGCCTAACCGTATCTGTCTCGGAGATGAATCGCAGTTCACTTTCCAACATGATCTTTGAACGATTCTTATAATGGGTTCGTATTGCGAACATAATATTTTTGGACATAAGCCATAGCAGGCGAATGTTGACGTATGGCAGAAAAACCCACAGTAAAAAAAAATCAAAGGAATAACGTATTTTTATAATTTTTTCGTCTGTCTTTATTTATGTTGTCCTCTTCCAGTTGATTATATTCCACTTAGGAATTAATTTTCTGTTGTTTATATCTGTTCGTGACGTTGTGTCGTCTTCTGGGATATGACTACATTTCTTTCAGGAATTATCTGTATGTTTCATGTCTGTTGACTAAAACTTACTGGCTTTTCTTCCTTTGTTTTTAGTTTTTGTTTTGTTGCGGGATTTTATGTTTTGCTGTGGGATTTTCTGCAATATGGCAACATTGGCTTATGTCCAAATAACTTTCTTTCCAATACTGTCCTTGGAGCACCTTGATAACTCCTCTCCGACAACTAGTTTCAATCCGCGGTGTCTTCTCCCCTGTCACGCTCGCTGTCGTCTGTTGTCGCTCCACGCCGTCTTGTAACTGACGTCCACACGAGAACTGGTTCACTGAGATGCCACGTGGTACTTGTAACTGTAATAATGATATAGGCGGTTCGGGATAAAGCGAGCGCTCAAAAATGTCCTGCTAAATTTATATTTTTAGCCAGTTCGTATCTTTCCGCGCGTAAAGGCTAACGACAAAAAATGTCTAACCTCTCTGGACACGTCACTTAATCTTTGCGCGTATACAATAAATTTTACAGTCGGTAGGAATATGTATAGTGTAAGAGTGCGGGGTTGATAAATAAACGCTGAAAACATCAATAGATTTCAACGCTTTTTTCCGAAGTCAATATGGATAAAATACTCTATGACAATCCTAGATAATGGTATTTGCCAACTTTATGAGTAAATGTTTATCCAAAATTACTAATTCGTTACGCGTGATCTCTTGCGCCGCAGTTAAATGCGCGAGGTTCCAGCGTCAGAGATTGTGCCTCAGAAGTTCGTAACACTGGAAACAATTTTGTTCAAAACGTTGGCTAAAACTATTCTCTAGGATTGATATTATTTAATTTTCGCAAATTAGCTTCAAGAAACCTACAGTTATAGATTAATGCTTTTAGCTTTGAATTATGTACCACGCCTTCTTAATAAAAAAAGGTTATTTAATTTTATAAAACACAAATATGCCGATTTCAGTTGATTTCAGTGTTGTATTTAACTATAGGAAGATACACGGAACTACATTCGGCAATTCGTTGCCAACCACACAAGCGGTAAGGTAATTATTGTTAACGTTGAATTATATGCGGTAACGGTTAGTGATAATTTTCAAAGGTTAAATCTTTAGTGCTCACTGTATCCTGAACGACCACTGAGAAAAAAATTTTGTTGGTGCAAACAAAATTTGTTTGAATCAACCAAATCGTTTGTTTGTATAGGGGCAAAGAAATATTTGTTTGCTCGTACCAAATTATTTTGTTCCCTTGATTTGTTTGAGGAAAATAGCTGAATTTTGTTAGCAGTACCAAATATTTAGCTGGTCATAAAAATATTTCGTTGGCCATATCAAATGCACATATAATATTTTAAGAACTAAAAAAATTATATTTTATAAACTAGAAAAATTCCTAAAATTTTTAAGAGCTAAAAAAAAAAAAAAAAAAAAGTATAGCAGCGCCGGGATTTGATCCATTATCCCATCACTTGCCTCTTTCTGCTCACGACCTAACCAACTGAGCTTTTTTTTTTATAATAATATTAAAAATGTTTTGGTGCAGCGGCGATGCGGAAGCTTCCGCATCATCACTGCACCAAACATTCCCCCCTTTGGAGTCTTCCAAACAAATTTATTTATTTCCTTCGACCAAATTATTCATTTAAACACACTTTGTTTGTGCCAAACGTGTATTTGGTTACTAAAGGACGTCGAATAAATATTTTGTGTAAACAAACAACTTGTTACAGCTTGTCAACAAAATAATATTGTTAGCTATGAGTGATGTGCTTTGAACCAAAAATTTTTTTTCGATGGACTAAATGATTTTGTTGGCGAAACTAAATCCATTTGGTTGACTTGCGGAAGATGGCAGGCTGGCGTGCGTGAGCGAAAAGATGGCGAACGCTGTATAGCCTACCTCAACTTTCAAAGTATAGGCCTAAGCTTGTGCGACAAGTTGGACGTCTAAACTGTTAATCAGCATTATTAAAGTATCTTAATTTTAGCTATAGCAATTTCAAAGTGGTTTATTCTATCGATGGCAACGGAAAATGCTATAAACTTGAAAAACACCGCAGCTGCTCGTCTCGTTCTTTGTGCTGCGGTGCACGGCAATAATTTGGTAATAATTATTTGACGTCGTTTACATTTTCGCAGACGGAAGACAAAAATGTTTGAAAATAAATCAGTACAATCGTAATTTAATATTGGGCCTAACTATTCCTATACAAATAACAATCCCAATTTGACAGAAGCACTCGTAGCTCAGTTGGTTACGTCATGACTAGAAAGAAACAAGGGGTAGTGGATCAAATCCCGATCCAGCCATACTTTTTTTTAGGTCTTAAAATTTCAGAAATTTGTTAAGATTATAAAATATATTTTTTTTAGTTCTTAAAATATTGCGTGTGCATTTAATATGTCCAACGAAATATTTTTATGACCAGCTAAATATTTGGTACTGCTAACAAAATTCAGTTATTTGCTTCAAACAAATCGAGGGAACAAAATAATTTGGTACGAGCAAACGAATATCTAATTGCCCCTATACAAACAAATGAATTGGTTGATTCAAACAAATTTTATTTGCACCAACAAAATTTTTTCTCAGTGTATTTGTAACAGATGCAGTTAGCATTTATGTATGTATGCATGTGTGTGTATGTATGTATGTATATATATGTATATATATATATATATATATATATATATATATATATATATGCACCTTTTTCCCACGGGGAAGAGCTCCCCCTTTCTGGACTTGGGGTGTGGGTATACCTACTTTTTAAGGAATGCCCTCCTTCTCAACCTACCAAGTATCGCTGGGTGTGCAGGAGTGTCCAGATGTATCGTTGACGCCTCTAGGGGCAGCGACGCCTCGGTGTCTGGAGGAGGCGGTCAGGCGGTGTGTGGTAGCCGTCCAGGGGCCGCACATCGATCCGACGGCAAGGGCCTAGAACACATGAGTTTTAATTAAATTCAGTCGGCAGCAGTTGATGGGAGCGGCTGTCTCGTCTCATCCCGTATGCCGGCCTCTCCCCTTTTTTTCTCCTCTAGACCCTCCACGCGTTGACCCTTGACCTGCTCGTACGAAGACCTCGTGCTACGCGTGATATCCGCGACGTGTCCGTCAATCTTTTCGTCATGTGACGTAAGCTCCCCCCTCCAAAAGTCATACTACTCGCAGCAAGGGTGCTCTCTTCACCAAGTCGTCACCTTATACTCTTCCTCCAGAGTACAGCACTGCACACGACACAATGGAGGGCAAAGACGGCATCAACAAAGCTACTTGGCCATTTGTTTGCTTGTATTTGTATTTAAGATTTTCTTTTTTGTGCGAACCGGGCGAAATTAAAATATGTTTTAGCCACCTTTAGAAATGCATGAAAGTGTTGATTGTGTAGATAATTTTTGCTGCTTGTTTATGAAAGGTTTGCTAGTTTTAAAAAAATTAGTTGGTGCGGGTTTCTGTTTTTGGATGGAAATCAGATGTTCTATTTTTGTCAGCCTTTTTTCCCTGACGTTATAAATAGCATACATAGTTAATTACTGAATCTTCTACATAAATATATGTTGACAATCATCACAAGAGTTTAATTAAACACGCGAAATAGCCAAAATGAGGGACGTCTGCATTATAAAAAAATTTCAACTAATACCTTAATTTCAACTACAGTAAAATTACAGCGTTTTAAAATTTGAATAATGGATAGCGCTATAATTATAATATATTAAATCACGTGTAATGTAAATACAACGAAATTTTTGTATTGATACTAGATTAATTTTGTACGTTTGTCAAATATTACTTAATATTTATATTTCTTGCAAAATCCTTACAAATATCTAAATTAAATTTTAAGAAATTTATTAAAAATATCTACACTGACTGTCGCAAACAGAATAATATAATGTGTTACTACTCAAGCAAGAATATTTATTGCGTCGGTTTTTTTTTTCTGTTCGTATGACACAGTCTGCATATAATGCAGTAATAATGCATATTCGTAAACGAATAATTGTTTGTTTTTAATTTGCATAGGCTATGTAAGTTTGCTTTAATTTTTACATTTTGTCTTATTTCAAACACATATACCAATCTTTCAAGTTGAAGTTGCCGATCGTGAAGCAACTGTCATTGTCACCTGGGAAATAATGCTACGAAGGATTTTGTCCTAAACTTACGCGGCAACCAAGAAAGTTCAGACTGTTTTTAATATCTGCAAATTCAGAACATTTTGCAAATTACTTGTTTTTTAAGCAAGAAAACACTAAAATACGTCGGAACTTTTACATTGCCATAAATGGCAATACATTTACTGTTGTCGTCTTTACTAGTTCATTAACTCGCCACCAGATGTCAGTAACTTTCCGCGACAGCGCGAAGAGAATGTTCACAGTAAAGAGAAAACTTTTAAAGGCTGTCTTGTCACGAATAAGAAAAAAGTAGTAATAATAATAATAATAATAATAATAATGATAATAATAATAATAATAATAATAATAATAGAAACAATGTAGCAGTAGACGTCAAATTTTAAGTACTATTTCAGGGTGGCCACCCACCTGGAAAACCTGGAATTATCAGGGAAATTGTGGTCACTTGGAAATATCAGGGAAATGTCAGGGAATTTTTGGTTCATCTGAGACATTTCAGGGAATTTTCTTGCCTCGTTCTTTTTAGGCTTTCACAAAAATCATAGGAATGAATATAATGGAGTTTTGAGAGCATTATAACATTTTAATTGAAAAAATTACCGTTATGCAGGTGTAATTATACTCCATTGTCAAGTTCGTAGTTATTTCTGCTGAATGTTTTGTCAAGTTCACTGACTGTAGTGTCAGAAAGGACGTAAAATATTTATCTTTATTGGAAAAAGTGTTGAATAAAATGTCGAAATATTGTTTTCATACTTGCAAAAATCAGGGAAATTTTTGGTTTTCTATCAGGGAAATCAGGGAAAAATCAGGGAATTTTCGTTGTTGCAAAAAGTGGCCATCCTGTATAATTTACACTCCTGTATTTAAGTTAACCTTAAGAGAAAAATTTAAATAGGTTAAAGGGGGAAAAATTAGTCACGGTTTGAAAATTGTTCATTTTACGGTGATAAACGTATAAGAGAAGCCCTACAATTTGTTGTGCATCGGCAGGGAAGCGTACCATTTTAGACATTTATTGGTATCAGTTATGTGCCCTCTGACTTTCTGGACCATTTCTATTCAAATGTGAACTTTAATAATATAGTTAAATTTGGCGCAGGAATATTCTTGGCCCACACAACCAATTAGGATCTTCGAGGACAAAATGTGCCTGATATTTTTCTTGTGGGCTATGTGGACTGAAAACTCGAAGTGGCGGGCGTTGGAACAATGGTTCCTAGGAATGAACCATCAAGCTAAATTACGATACTAAAAGAGAACATAATTCTAATTTTCCCCTTGTAGTTAACCTGAAATCGAAGGCGGAAAGTGTTGTTGATAGGTGTTCAAACGACCTAGGATACTTTCCGTGTTGATCTTTTAGTACGTACGTCTCTGCGATTTATAAAATTCTCATTTGAAAATTGCTGACTCACTATTTATGATGAGGACGGTAGTCGTATATAATCCAATACGAAAGAGAGACAGTTTAGGCTTAGACATTTCCGCGGGACAACTTTTGTATGAAATGTTCTGTCAAGTGCGACATAACGTTTTCTCGGCGTTCTCGCATTACACCCTTGCATCCTCCAAAACGGCTTTCTATGATTTGCTCAATGAATGCAAATCAGGTCGATAGGATTTGTTGAAATGTTATCAAAACATGTTTGAATTGATAAAACAAACTTAATGTAATATATGTCAGCCACTATTTTGTAAATAACTTGTTAATAATTAGTGGCATGCATTGCTAAGATGCACTCAAACGCGTAAAGAAAAACTATTAGTTGTGACGTTACTAGACACATTCCCCAGTAGTTGGTTTCTGTTGTGAGGACGCCGCCTGGAGTATGTTTCCGAGAACATTTTGCCGGAATTCCAGTTCAGAGAGTTGATTCCAGGGTTGCTAATTGTGTACCACCCCTGACTGCAAGCGCAGCTATTGTTCCAGGGAGTCTGCTTGCGACGGGAATAATCCAGTGCGACAAATACCTTCCAGAGGAAGTGCCATTCAGGGTAAGGGCACTTAGTGGCAAGAGCCCCTTAGGCCGGGACGATGGCCCAGAAGTTATTTTACGGCGAATTTAGGGCCGTTACTTTCGGGGTTACTGCCACGCCCTTCTCTGGATTTAACCCGGGGCAAGGGAGGACCTGCCTAGTTACAAACGTAATCCTTGCAGCTAGAGTTGGAGGGGCGGTAGGGGTGACGAGTGACCCTCGCGGTGGCCCGGCCCACCTGCAGACTACAGACGTGCAGGAAGAAGTTTTCCCTTCTTCTCGCGAAGGGTTGAGAAGAGCCGGAAAGGGTAGGCTGGTGTAGGAGGGAGGAAGGGAACTCATACCGAGTCTTCCCGGAGGCAGACCGGTCGGCCTGGAGGGATTTTATCTGTCGGTTGCCATGGTGACTGAGCCACCCCCTTCTCTCACCGGATACCGATCAGCCAGGCCGGGGGGCGCTCCACTTCCTCGGCGGGATCGTCGTGGATCCGCGGAGCTGGTCGCGTCGCGTGGCTCTTATTGCTAGGGAAGCCGTACCGAAGCGCGTCATTTGCCCTGAAAACCATTTGCCCTAAAATGTCAATACAGTCCTACGGTCACTTGCCCTAAGCATCACTTGGCCTAAACGTCACTTGCCCTAAAAGTCATTTACCCTAAAAGTCACTTGGCCTAAGCGTCACTTCACCTAAACGTCACTTGCCCGCCGCTTATTGGCTTCCCGAGGCGGTTGATTTGATACCAGCCCCGTCTCTGTCTGGCTCCTATGTGGAGGGACCTGAAAAATTCGCGTTTTCTTTCAGGCACACGCAAATATAAACCCGTGCCTCTTTCACAACTGGCCGTTTACTTATTTGACAACTCCTGAAAGTCACTGAGCCAATAATAACATTGTAACTAAACGTGGGTCCATTTCACTGTAGCGAACAGCCAATGAACAGCTGTTGTTTGCTTGAGAACACATATATTATTGGAGTCTAGCCTACAGGTCAGTGAACCAGCGAATTTGTCCGTTCTCTACCTGTGTGTTATGATTGATTTCATATTGGCCTGCATGCCGGCTAGCCTAGCAGCATATTGCGCCGATTGGCAGCAGGCGTTTACGTCTTGTTGTTGGCCAGCCAAGCCATTTTACTGGCGTGCGAGACTGAGTTTGCCGCTCTACCAGCTGTTACTCTTCTGTATTCGTAAATATTCTGTGGCCATGCTAAGCGCGAACTGCCGACGTGGTGTGTTTACTAGTCCGTCGAATCTCTCGGAAGACGGATATGAAGAGTGGACACACATAGTAGAACGTAGTGTTAACTGAGTGTTTTCCTTCGACGCGAATGTCGTCTGGCTGGGGAGGTTCTTACACTGATATTCCTATACAGTATTCTCGTGTACAGTTGGTACTGCGTTTTCCGCAGCGACAAAGTGTCGCGCCTTCCACCTAGGTTACTTCGGTTTCGATTCCCGACGGGGTCGACCCGGATTCTCGCACATGAGAATTGTGCCGGACGATATCGTTGGTTGGCGGGATTTCTCGAGGATATCCCATTTCTTCCGTCCCGTCATTCCAGCTATCATCCGTATCCATCTGATCATCCCTCACCAACTCTGAAAATCTCACAAATCAAGTCTAAATTGCTGAATATTTTTACTAACCGAGTGTTTAGAAAACAGTATTTAAAATATATCAACGCACTCCTGAAAAATACATGACATTGCGATAATCTCATAAATTTATAACTTTTTTTCCAATGTGTACGACGTAAATAGACGTACATTATTTTAAAATTATAAATACTCACTTGCCTTTTCAATTATCAGGTAATGCCTAGGTTAAAATTAGTAACTACTACTGAAGGCATTTGGGTAATGTTAATGCGCTATGATATATTTTGCCATTTTGGAAATATTGTTACGATTTATTGATCAAAAATTTAACACTCGGGGTGGGACAATACATGTGCTGTATTTGTTCTTCACTAACCCAGCTAGGTAGCAACACTTTGGACTCATCCTCGAGAGGACCTGGATAATTCCCTGCTTCGGCCATCCTGATTACACTTTTCCAAGGTTTCCCGAAATCGCTCCATGGGAATGCTGGGGCATGTTCTTAATAATTGTTACGTCGAAATCCTCTCCAAGTTCCTGCCCTTGTGTACAGTCGTGTGTCGCCGTCTCTATGACATTGTTGCCTACGAGACATAAAACCCACTTTTTTCTATGCCATTACTTTTACTTGGAACTTGACGTAGGTCACATGAGACAATAGGCTATGGCGATACTGCGGTGTTTTATGACTGCCTTCCACGGGGAGGGAGGTGAAGGGACAAACATACCTAGTCCTCAACCCAGGTAGGTCTTCTTCCCGTCCGGGAATCGAACCGACGACCATTTACAACATTCTAGTCTAACTATTTGTATAGTTGGCAGCGAATTGCCATATGTAGTTCGTGTGTTTTGCTATTTCAATACACTACAGCAATTCTGAAATAAAACAAATTGAAATTGACGTATTTGTGTTTTATATCATTAATACATTTTATTTTGTCAATCTGTATAGCTTCATGCAGACTGCACAATTTATCTTACACGCACAGCGATCAAGTGACGATTTCAGAGAGATTGGAAAATTTTCCGTTGTTAGCTGTTATACATTGAAAAATTGGCTAAAAATAGAAATTTAACAAGGCCTTTTTTGAGTGCTCACTTTATCCCAAACCGGCTATACCGTACCTTCTTCCATTTGGGTATGAAACATACACACATATTTACTCCTTTTTACCCCCGCGCCGCTCGCAGCCCGGAAGTGAGGGCAGGCTTGTTTGTGAGTATAAGCTGACGGACAGTTCACGGTTGGCGCCGTCTCCCTTGTGTCCAGGTTTGCCGAGTTGTTTGGTACGTCGCGGTTAACTGCGAGGTGCCCGTCAGGCGGCGAGACGCGACCAAGCGCGGGTCAAGGCACCTTGCCTGCCTGGCGCAGGTTACTTCTCTTCTTAATCCACGGTCATACAAGACATATTTCACGATGTTAAGGGGTGTTAGACAGCTTTATCGTATATTCAGTTTTTCAGCCATAACATTTATTCTAATTGTATTATCTAAACTTTTTGGCATAGATAATAACTTAATCTTTTATTAATTTGTCATGCAGAATCATTGCAAGAGAATTATAGGTTAACTTTCAAGAATTCTCTTACAATTAATCTGCATGACAAATTAATTTATGTCAAGCAGTTTACCAAGAATACATCCTATGCTCGAAGAGAAAATTCTTATAATATACATGGAATTAATGTTATGGCTCAAAACTGAAAATACAATACAATTATCTAACCTTCTCCCTCCTTAGTTGATCACATTCGACTGTCATGTTTGATTAAGTTTAAAACATAACATATTTTTGAGAATACGCACCCTTGAAAGTGAACGACAACGAAGACCTCAATAAACACGGAACTTAAACTATACCAGCCGGCCTCCGTAGTATAGTCAGGCGCCGGTCTGCGGTGCGAGAGGCCCTGGATTCGAATCCCTCCTCGGGTATGGTTGTTTTGTTGTCCCTCCACCTCACTTCACCCTCGTCCAATCTTAAGACTTAGTTGTTAAAGGCTTTGAAGATAATAATTTTTTTATTCTTACACGAGAGCAGATATCGAAAAACTGTTGAATATTTTTGTTAAATTTTGTTTTTCCTATGTAGCCTAATTTTTTCTAGAAAAATATATATAAATGTTGCTGATTAGTTAATTAATTATAATTATCTTTATTGCGTAATTACTTAAAACTAATGTGTTTTTTGTCTTTAAAAATATAGTTAACTCAATAGACCTCTACGCAGTTGTTAACAAATTTGTGCAACAGTTTTTCGATGTCAATCTCGTATAGGATTTAAAAATGTTTATCGTAAAAGCAGTGGAAATGACGTATCATTGCTTTAAAGGGCCGTAAAGTACTCTCATCTCACCTCACCTTAAACTATATCGTGTTTACGATTGCGTAAACTAAGCATTAGTAACATTCTGTTAATTCTACTATAATTAACATAACATTTTGCTGTACAAGTATGACAATTATAAATACTTAATGCACACAATTTTAGGCTATTTAAAATACCAAGAAGCGAATACGGTCGTAACAACCTCGGAACTTCTACGGAAATTTCATATCCATTTGACCGGGAATATTTTCTGTAAAGTGTGACAGTGGCAACAAGCTCACCTAGTTTTCAAGAGGACCTGGGTTCTATCACCGATCCTGCGTTCCTGGTTTTCCAGTGTTTCCTACCACTTCAGGCTAATGTTTAGATGGTTCCTCGCTGCATTACATGACCTGTACCTTCCGCGTTTTATGTCTGAGCCAATATTGTCGTCTCAAATAAGTTCGCTGTCGACGGCAGTAGTATGCTTTGTTTTCGAGTAAAAAATCCGTTTTTAGAAAAATAAGGGCCTGAAACAAAAATTACAAAAAAAAATGTAATAATTTTATTTTTGTAACTATCAAATTAATCATGTCCAGCGCTCTAAAATAACCCAATAAAAATACTGTTTTGATTTGAAAATTAATTTTAGCATGTGTAAACCTCTGAACGAGAGATTTTCGAAAAGTAAAATTACTTTCAGATCAAAACGCAAGTATTTTTTAAATTCTGTTACTATAGACAAATGAGTATTATATTAAAACTTATAAAAATTAAAATTTTCCATTTTTATTGATTTTGTGGTTTCAAACTGTTATTTTTCTAAAAATCGTTTTTAAATTTTTACTTGAAATCAAATCATACTACAAACACTATAAGTGTTGCACAAATATACACCCACTAATAACATATCTACTCGGCACAAAAGCTACAACGAATAGTGATGAATAGTTCAGATTTCATCGACGATTGAGTATCTCGTCATTTGCTCGACAGCTTACCTTCTGCACCTCTTAAGCCCTACATCCTACATAGAGGCTGTTCATCATCGAACTCCTCGAAAAATTAGAAACGCAAGCCAAAAAAAGGAATTAATAATATTTCCGTCCAAGGTTGGTCGTACGATCTTCTTGCTGACGGGATATGCTGTCTGAAACGCGGCCCTAGGGCCGAATTACCCGCAGGAACGGAAACTGCCGTGGAATCCTCGTGCAAAGCTAAAGGCTAATGCCCAAGTCCATAATTACCGGTGTTAGTTACCAAACCACAGCTCGGCTGGACTCGACTCGCAATTCGATCATCGAGTAGAGCAACGTGCACTTAGACTCCTCTGTAATTAGAACTTACGTCATCTTCTCGCGAAACCACGAACTGGAAAAAAAAAAAAGAGCAGGCAACGATGTATCTTGAGATACCGCTATTGCGAACATATTTCGCGAGTTGTGACGAATTACATTTCGTGAATTAATTTCAATAATTACTTTAAAGTGGTTAGGAAGTAATTTCGCTAACGTTAATTTCTAAGTAGTGATGTCTTAGTCCAGCATATGCTGAAAATAGCTAGTCAGTAATGGTTATTTGTCTGCTACACACTTAAATAATTAAAATCAGTGGCGAAATTGCCAATATGCTTCATGCTTTTCTGCGGCGAATAATTTTCAAGTAGTTAACATCTTGCGGATTGACTAAACACTGTATGTATCCTATAATTTTCTTTAGTTTTACTTTACAAATTATGAATTATTACATAAACCTGAAACCTTTCGTAAATTAATATTCAAAACTTCAGTGTTTTCTGGGTCATTTTTAATTGCTTCGGAAATGAAATTACTGGGACTCTTTTTCCTTTGTGCACTTTTCGCGAACGTTCGTTGAGTTTTTTTTTTTTTTATCTATTGCAGCCAATTAAAATTTTTGCTTTTGAAAAGGCGGGTGAGCTTACATTTAACTTACAAAAGTGAACAATATTGCGTAGTCTTTTCGCTGTAACATTTACAGTTGTTTCACGATCCACAAAAATCGCGAAGAAAATTGTTATTTTTCCCTTGCTTTCAATAGAGAAGCTGAAATTCCGGGAGTTTTTGTCTATGTCCGATAGCAAATTGATGAATTTGCTTTAAAAAAGTCGGCAAATTTCTGCCATTTTTAAAAATAAAAAACATTCTATACATGCCTTGGTGTAACCCATGAGATTGCCCTTCAGTGTGGATTATTTCACTTCTGTTAGTTTGTTGGTTTTATTTTCTTGTATGAAACTGTTTTATGCTAATTTGGGTTTTGACATTCTGCTAGATGAAAACTGACAACGCTATAAAATTTTGATTAAAGTAAATAGTAGCCACAGCGTACTTCTAGAAAACAAACCATATCTAGTACAGTTAGGGCCGCGGTGGCCGAATGGTCAGAGCACTCGCCTCCCACCAAGGTGATCCGGGTTCAATTCCCGGTGGGGTCGGTCCCCGGATTTTCGCATATGTTAAGCTCTGACCAAACTCTCTCCCTCGTACAGTTACAAAATTATCAAACCAGTGAAAATGTTGAGTGCCCGTCCTTTCCCTTAACGTAATTAACTTAGTGTTTGTAAAACTCGCCCTCGAGGACGTAATGTCGTCATGCAAGTTTGCTGTTGGTTCACTGACTGCAGCGCTACCTTGTCACATGTACAACTGGCCACTTACTGGAGCAATAACAGACATATTATTAAGGGCAATGCCTATCTCAGAGTCCTGGAGCGAGCAAGTAATATTTGGTATGGCTCAGTGCCCGTACGCAATCCTGAAATTTATTTTTTTCTCGGTGAGTGAGAGATTTTGGTCAGCGCTCAACATCGAAGTTTTTAGTGCTGGTGACAAGTGACATGAGGTGAGTATGGAGCAGCGCCGGAATGAAAGGGCAGGGGAAACGAGTGATCCCCGAGAAAACACACCGACCATGCAGCGACATCGTCCGGCACGATTCCTACATGCGAAAATCCTGGGTCCGACCCCGCCGGGATGCAAATGGCCTGACTACTCGGCCATCGCAGCCCCATTTCGGTGAGGCCTACATTGTTATTGGATATTTAGGTATTTTTTTAGGTACCTTTTAAACTATGAACAAATTAATATTTTCAGTATTATAAAAAAAACACTCGAAAGCAACTCATAAATGGTTCCCTGAAATTTTATTCCTGTAGCGGTATTGCCCAGAAATAGATTTTTGTCCGAAAGCGATTTTATTAAAAATGACTTGAGCACCGCTGTTGCCATTGCTCTCAGCGACATTACCGGCTATCTAGTCATATTGTTCGGTTGTGGAACATTTCTCGCTGGTAACTGTTAGTCATCACACTGCGAAGCGTATCTTTCAGAGTTGGCCTACAGTAAATTTGTTTATGTGCGCTCTATGCGAGATGCACATGGAAGCGTATAGAAGACGTGCGGCCTGCTCCACATATGTGATTTTATAAATCTCTCGTGATATGATATCGTCTCTGTAGTTGGACACCGTCATCTGTATGAGCCAGCGCTGATTTGATATAGTCGTTTGTTCTGGTAAGTGCTACGCAGTGTACGGAACTTGAATCGGATATTTCCTAAGTGGATTTGAACTCATTACTGGCCATGGACTTTGTCGTAATGCACTCGAGCCGTATTGATCGACTTGTCAAATAAGAGGGGCGGGCGCCAGGGCGTATTGTTTCACGACCGCTGCGCTGCTATTGGACACGCCGGGCTCTTTTCACAGCAAGAATTTTATCCTCTTCCCTCCCCCCACCACCCTTTACCCTAACCCGCGACCCCCTGCATTCCGCCGCGCGTGTGTCCGGGTTTTTAATGCCGGATTTTAATCTCCTTTGCTACGGCCGCTCGTGTGTTTGCGCGCGCTCCCATCAGCTTTTGTGAGCGTCATATTCTGCTCCGCCGCGGTACCAGGCCCGCATGTCGGCGCGAAGTACGTCGTTCGTATGCCGCCCGCGCGCCGCCCGGACGCTGCCCAAACATTGCGCGGGAGTTCAAGAGTTCTGCCTGTACATCAAACTTGCAGCCGCGGGGAATCTATGTTTTCAAAGATTCAATTGAAACGGCGAATTTAAAAACGACCCATGTCCAGATACAAAGATTATTCAGGAGGAACGGGAGGAGAATAAAGTATAAGATCTACGGTGATCCGCTGGCATTAATGTACCAACAAAAGAGAGAGACTTGTGTTATTCACATCATTCAATGGAACGAAGTTTATACGTCAACTTGCAGAAATAATGCCATTTTGGTAACTATATGGACTTGGGTAGTTTTTCTTAAATCAATGTTTCATTTATAAACTCTGTTTCAAGTTATAGTTTTCTACGAGAAATTGCTTGAAGATAGCTACATATGATATACCATTATTAAACATTTTTATTTTTAATATATTACATCTAGGATGTAGTTTTGAAATGTGTATCCCCCCATTATAATTGATTGTGTTGTCGTAAATTTTTGTTGCCATTGTTATACATCTTATTTTTGCTGTTCATTTTTTGGCCTCTTGTTTTTAATTTTTTAATATACAACGACTATATTTCGTTCCGTCGTTAATTTGTGTTTTTACTGCCCATTTTTTCTTTTTCTTTTGTATACCACAGTATTGCTTTCCGTAATTGAATGTAACTTAGTCTATAGGTTTGTCGATAAAAGTTAATGCTGGCAATTTTTATTTTTATTTTTTTTATTGGGGTGTTTTTCTGTAACTAGCAACTATTGCTTGCAATGACATATGTTCACATACATTGTTCAGTTTATAATACGTTCTATAAAAATTATTGTACGTGTTTGAAAGAATTGATGTTAAATTGGTCCATTGAGAATCAGTTAATTTAAAATTTTCTGTTTGAACACCATGGCCTAGGTAGGCATAACGCTTAAAATCGTGTAATGTTGGTTAAATATTTTTTTTTACGAAGAGCGACTTGTAATCACATTAGCTGTGGTAAACCAAGTCATTCTTTGTGAATACCAGGTGCGTGTCGTTAACCTAGTCAGGTTAACCCAAGCTGTTATGTTAAGTGTGTTCCTCTGAAAGTTAAATCTTGTAAGGGCCGTCATACCTGACTGGCCAATACTGTTTGAATAGGTTAGACGTACAAATTGTTTCTACTGATCAATGTTATGTGTTTTCCAATGGAGTGGTCTCGAAAAAGAAAAAAAATTGTGTAAGAGGGTTCAGTTGTAGGGTACTTTTAAGGCATTACGCTCATTTACAACATTGTGTCCGATCCTTCTAGGATAGGTAAAAATTACTCTTTTGTTCGGATGTATCTTTAAATTTTGTGCCTAGGTGATACTATACCACCCAAAGATCTTACAGATTTTCAAACCACTAAATGCTTTGGTTGCCGCTTGAAGTATTGTATTTCTAACGGTAGGACGGAGTATTTCTGAAAGAAGTTTTAATTTCAAATCTCAGTTTTTTTTTAAATTCAAAAATACTTTTTTTTTGTTTTTTATATAGGTGACGATTTAGCCTACAACATCGTTATACACGGTAAATTGTTTCAGTTTGGCATGCCAATTGGTTTTAGTGACGTTTATAAAACCGTAAAATGCACAGTTTTGACTTTTACAAGTCATTACGTAAAAAAAAAGCTATGAGAGACAAAACAATTTCATGAAAACAAAATTTAGACACAATTTATGTTTAAAATAAAATAAAATATTTAATACAAATATAAAAATATGACGTCGAAAACTGACGTAGACCGCCCCTTTCAGGGGGATGATGCACGGCCATATTTTATTTATAGTATTTTCCTCGCTACATACGTTTCTGAAGGCGTATAATTATTTTTATATTTCATGTTTTAAATATTATCAATTTAACCTGAAGATAAGAAATAGCACAATTCTTCTTATCTGCCAACAAATGTCAGATGATATGGAAGTAACGGAAGTTATTTAAAAATTTAAAAGGTAATGAAACGTGAAAAATATCTATACTCCTTTTGAAAACTTTGTAGAGGATAAATATTGATAGTTACGTACGGTCGTTGAAGTAGAACGTCGGTGCTGCTAAGGGAAAATCATCAATGCATTACCTGTCGTCAACGCAGTGGAGTATTTATGCGAATCATTCGGGTTGCCTTGCAATCCTTGAAGCAGCATTGATGTCTGGTTTATTTTCTGAAAAAAATATGCCTGTATTTATACATCCGCCGTGCGCGCAGCAGATTAATTGGTTATTGATTACTTCCAGCGATGAGTTTTACCTTGGGCATGGGTGTTTGCTGTGTTTTCTATGTAATACCATTGATTATCCTTACTCAATGACAGTAATGATTAATTATGTCTCTACATAAAAGGCCAGTAGACGGACAAATTATGTCCCACAAATGATTTAATGCAGTATGACACGTACTTGCTATGCCAGAAAAAGGCCAGCTGAGTGGTTATTGGGGTGTTTTCACAGCAGTAGTGCAAACCGATCCGAAAACATAGGATCATAGTGTTTTGTCGTGGTAATAAAGGCAAGGCCACAACTGCAATATGTGCGAAGACCTGCCTTGTTTCTCTCACGCACACGCACGGAGCGAGGCGGCGCAGTACAAAAACACTGTGCTCGCATTCGGGAGCACGCGGGTTAGATTCCTGGCCCGGCCGCACTGATTTCGGATTTCCGTGGTGTTCCGAGATCTGTCCGGACGAATGTTTAAACGGTGCCTCATTAAAGACTACGGCTGCATCCATTTCTGTTCCTGACTCTCTTAGTAGTTTTTTTTTTTTTTTTTTTTTAGATTTTTGCAGTATTCTGTTTCAATTATTTATGTGCACATGTGAAGCTCTTGTTTCATAGTCAGCGAGTAGATGTATTAATTAATCAATTATCATCTGTCTTTGGGGTTAAAACTGGAAAATCACAGAACTATTCTGCCACAATAATCTCATTCTGATTGGTGCAGTCGAATGAAAGATATGCCTGAAGAAAGACACGCTGCCAATAACCATGAAGCACAGCTGCCGAAGTTCACGCAAGTCATTGAAACAAGTTGATGCAAACATGTTTTCGCGACTAATACTGGGCTCTTCGACGAGATGTTTCGCCAAACTACGTACGTTAAAAACACGTATTGTTACAATGTTTAGCCGGGAAGGGAAGATAAATAAGCTAGACATGAAAGGTAAGACGTTTATTAGAAATAGAAGATACAAGTAATAACATTAATACAGAAATAGAGGCGAGTTGAAGGATTAGGGTGAGGCGAGACAGATAAGGGATCGCTCTTCTTATACCGACAGGAGACTCACCGCTCGTGCCGCCGTTGGAGTTAGTTCTCTAGCCAGAGGTCGCACCCAGATTCGAACCCAGAGTCCCTAGGTGCGGTCGCTGCCAGAGTAGAAGACTCACTCGCCGACTCTCATCTCCAACTCCCTCGGTAGCTAGCTCGATGTCTATACCATTCTTCGCACCCCCAGCAGGCCGTCAAAATCCTCCCCTCTGATTGGCTCCCAGCTATGCCCACAGGCGGAGCAATCCATGCTGAATCCAGGAGTTTGCAAGGTGTTGGGTAAGTGTTAAGACCCACTTAACTGCTCAAGTCATCAAAGTCCTAGGACATCTCTGTTGCCGCAATCCGTCTCTTTTTGGTGACTGGTTGACTACCCAGCACCCACTGACCACCTTTCTACGACGCCACCGACGCCGCAGGGTTGTGCAGTCGTTAGAGGTACCTCAATTTCGCGGATTCATCTGGCAGCAGCCTAGACTTGTCAGTCCTATACACCCACTGGCCACAATCGATTATCTATTGGCTTATAATCGTACAAGCAGGTAGCAAGCGATAGCACTTCGCATTATTTCCGTATTTACTACTGGCTTGCAGTAGTCAAACGCGTTTCGTGACAGCCGCCAGCAAGTCACAGGCATGACAATGAAGTATACATAATTGGCGTTCAACCTAACCTGGAATGTATCTGGGAAATTTACGTGCCTCTAGCAAGCGTCCTACTACTCTTCCGCGACGCCACCGACACCGCGGTATTGCGACCACGTAACAGTATGTACTCTCGTACGCCGGATATGTGACAACTGGTCTTGAGATTTATTTTACGCGAGCTTCTACGATGTTTGCATTATTCTAGGTGTTTGCTTAACCTTGTACGTTTGTGTACTAGGGTTACGGCTGGCTGCATGGTTGTGCTTCATTGAGGGTAAGCGTGTAGGATTACACACCGGGTTGCCACTACTCGAGGGCAAACAACCCTAGCCCAGCTACGTGCTGTGTACTCCCCCCCTCATCCACTTCTCCCCTGCAAGCCTTCCCACCCGGCTCATATGAAAAGCCATTTGCATTTAGATGAGTGTGTTTTGTTCGCGGATTGTCCGTAATGAATGTGGGCGTGTACGGGCCGCGCGATCGTCACGTGCTCAGACGTCTGTTCTCCTCCGCGATTCGAGGACGCGCCGCATCTAATGAAGACATTCTTCACACTTTGTATCGTAACTGAAGAGTCGCATCGTTTCATCATTGGTGCACTATACGTGAGAATTCTTGTACTTGAGTTTCCTATCTACCTGCGCTTGAAACACATTGCTGCGAGTTACAAGAAATCGTATTTGGAAGAAACATCTCAACGCGCATTACGCTTACATCTGTGAAAAGAAAACACATTTCAAACAATGTTTCTATCAGTTTAAAAATGATTGGAAATACGATTTACAAGATGCTGAAAATGACTAAAAACACATTACGTATTTAAACTGCCGTAGGCCTATCTAGGAAAATTCCAACCGGATTCGGAAAACACACTAATATAAATAGGCGTTGGAATTTAAACCATGAGTATCGAAAATAAAATAATACGGCCACCGCTCGAAGTGCCACAGGAAAATTAATAATAGCAAAACTCTGCGCGCCAGTTGCGGGGTTTGCTTGTAGAGGCGATAATGCTTTTAATACGCCGACCGACGTCACTCTTAACTCTCCATCGTTTTGTGCTTCACATACACCAACGCAGCCTACCTAGATAAGAACATTATTGTTTTCTGTTATTTTGCGTTCGCTAAACGATGGGAGATGATTACTATGACAAGTGTTATAGGGTCACCCTAAATATGTTAAGTTAAGTATTTTAATTGTGATGTTATATTTAATACGCTATTGCTAAACTACACATGCCTGATCTCTGTTGGTATAGGCCCTACTCCATTTCACATAAGTTTGGATAAATTTGACAGCAACTTATGGGCAATAATTTTCAGTATTTTGTGATTTGTTGTACAGTGCAAAACATTTTTAGCTCTAAACTGAACCTGAGAAGTTCAATTCAGCATTTGTACTGCAAAGATTGTCTTGTGTAGTGACGCAAATAACAAAATATTACAAATTATTGCCCATAAGTTGCTGTCAAATTTATCCAAACTTATATGAAATGGAGTATAACCTAGTGGACTATGCGTACAGATCCTTCCCGATATGTGAAGCCCACAACGTGGTTTATCACGATATTCAGGTATATCAGGGTACATGGTCAGTACTCAACGTATTTAACGCTTGAGGAGAGACAAACTGAAGTGTTTTTGTTGGTTGTATATACGCCATTGTTGCAAATGTGGCTGAGTCGCAGAATACCCACAGTATGGTTAATTCTACTACAGGTTAGAAAGATCGATGTTAAAAAGTTTGTCACAGGTAAAATTTCTGCCGCTCGATCGCTTGTATCGCTTATGGGCGGAAACTGACCAATCACACAGCTTACCTGAATTTTAATTTAAAACGCAAAATTAATTTATTTTCACTTTAAAGTGAAGTCAAATTAATTCTATAATTTCCAAGCCTATTTAAATTTAATTTTACAAATAATTTCGCATTTTTTCAGTCCGTTTGCGATAGCAGCGAAACTAGCGGCAGAAACTCTCCCATAAGAAAACACATTTTCTTTCTAACTTGTAGAAGAAATAACCTTATTCGCAGTTACACGAATGGACTTAGGCACGAGAAGATGACTAACAAATCGGAGAAACAAATCAAGAAAGCTATAAATAGCTGTTGTCAACAAACATACAACAAATTCCGAAAATGTAATATATGAGTCGGTATATAATGGATACCAATAAACGAAGAAGGAAGATAAAAACAGACGAGGACCAAACAAGGTGCGTGGAAAGTCATCAGCGGTGGATGGAGACTACGAGGGCAACACAAATGAGCACAGCGACAGAAATGGTTGTAGATAAAGCTACACAACTAATACAGACGGCAATATAAAACACTTCAGTTTCTCACACACCCTCATTGCAAAAACCATTCAAAGATCACTTTGACGAGTGGACACCAATACTACCGGTCTCAGTATTAACACTCGTCCCCGTCCTATTGGTCCACACCATATTTGACACCCCCACAGCTGCACTGTGCATCGTCAGTTATTTGTCGGCTTTCAGAAAACGAGAAGCCGAGTTGATTGGGTGCCAATCATAGAGCCCGAACCTTCGAAACATGTTTTAGAAGCAATGGTGTTGAATACAGCATTTAATGAATATGAATGCCTAATTACTGTTATGGAATAAATATTTTTGACATTCGCCATTGCAGCACTGTGTCATCCCAGAATACTAACGTGAGAAAAAAATAAAATAAAGAGCTGGGTCTTAATGCATATATATAAATTAAATACTTAAAATTTTTAAAATCGTCTGTGTAGTTACGTTAGATTACAGCACTAAATTATAAACTGTGTTTCAAAAGAAATAATGAAACCAAAAAAGAAAAAGATAATTTAAGTAACTCACGACACCACAGTTCAGACATTACGAACAAGTACTGAGATGAAGAAAAATAAACAATTCACAGGATAAAATCATCATACGGACAACACTAGATGATACAGCAATGGCGATTCAGAGGAATACTATAATTTTACTTACTAGTTGCAGAAAGCTGGAAGAAGCTAAATAAAGTTTTGATAGCGTCTGCATAACAGCTACGTGACTATAACACGGCAACAAACGACTAGTTACACAGAGTTCTTGTAACTGAAGGAGATGCTATGCAAATATCCAAACTGAGAAATCTTAACAAATTTTTATCTATCTACCATGTGTGCATGCTTATAGCATAAAGTAATATAAACAACTATTACAACTTTCTACACTCTAACAACCAGATCTCTGGTCTGAACAAGTAACGGGAAAGATACTGTTTGTTTATCAGTATTATTGTTAACATCCTCAGTAGCCCTGCTTTAGCCATCAACTGGGTGTCGTTTTCTCTGCTTCGCTGCTCAATAGTTATAATTTCATTTGCTCCAATCTACGGTGTTTTTCAACTATTGGTTATATTAATTTACTGGCTAGGCTAAGTCTAAATTATTATTATGCAGTTTTCCACTTGCTTAACATGCGAGAGACGATTTCTCCAGCTTACTGCATAATTGAAAATTACTCACTTACCTCTATAAATAAGTTAAACTTCACGGAACAATTTTAAATATTGTGATAAATATTTAGTTGTATGTGATGAATAAACGTAGGTGATGTGTGTAGCTACTTAACAAAATTTGGTTTGTGATTAATTTATAAATTTAATAGTATATTCAAACAAATGTATTGTTTTGAGTTGATAACTACCCAACGTCAAATCAGATTGGTTGCTTCATGTTATTTGACTATGTTGGTTTGCATATGCAGCTTGAGAGTATGTTTATATTTTTTGCGACAGTTAAGCAAATATTGTTTTTATTTTTTTTTAAATAGGGGAAGCTTAAATTTTGGTGAAACATTTACATCAGAGGTAAAAAAATTAAAATAGTAAAACATATATACATTTTATTTACGTTGTCAAAGTATACTTGGGTGTAAATCTAAGAGCAGTTTTTGTCATTAGCTATTACTTAGGCCTGTATTGTTAGAGCATAGCCGAGGTGCGCAAAGGTTGTGTGTACGAAACTCTCGTGCATTTTTTTTTAAATTAGTGTGACGTATTTTTTTTTATTACAATCTAAGCCGTGATATAAAATATTTTGTGGTGCCAATAAAATATCACACCTTTAAGAAGAAACCTAATAAGAACAACGCAATTATTTGGTTTCAGCAACGAAATATTTGACTGTCTCTATGAAAACAAGTAATTTAGTTGCACAATAGATCTTTTGTTTACGTGTGCTTGTGTTTTAGGATTCAGCCGTGTTCGCTACTTTATTGTCTTTTGACGTTTCGGCAGTCGTTACAGCTGGAATCTTCAAGTAGTCAGTCGCAACTGCCAGCTTCAGGTAGTCAGTTACTGACTTACCGACAGACTTTCTGAAGATTGCAGCTGCAACGACTGACTGCCGAAATGTCGAAAAACAAGAAAGTAATGACGCGACTGAAACCCAAAAAGCCAAGAAAATGCAGACAACCGCTGCGAATTTTTGCTAGGTATATATATTACTAGTCCGTTCATCTCAACGAAGCATTTTTGGTGCATGTTTTGATTAGATTTCAAATATTTTTTTTTTAACTTTCTCTAGTCCTCTGCCAGTAGTTTGCCAGTTTTAGTACTTCAGTAAGTGTTTAGAGCGCGGTAGTTTTTCGCATAGACTTATTTCAGAGGTGCTCAGCAGGGTCAGTAATGCTGAGTGGGTATTCCTGCCTAGATCAGATCGTGTAAAGTGACCGCGTTGCTCGCTTCTGGCTCCCACGTACTCTCTGTGTGTACACAAGGCGTAGACCAGCATGCTTCAACCTGTAGGGTTCTTCCCAAGCTTTACCTTAGAGATTGCACATCCTCTTGTACGTGATGAGTGGCAGGCTCTCTCTGCCCCGCCCTCCTTACCTTAGCTGCTGAGTATATGTGTGTCAGCATCGCATACACTCTTATAAGTACGAACCAGTGGCTAATCACAGATTACAACTTTTTTTTTTTAATGATTCCAATTGAAGCAGTTTTAACCAATTAATTATATATTCTCTGGTTTTTGATCTACAGTGCTGACAAACGTTTTTCAATATCATAGGTTTAAACATTTTTAGGATGTTATCCAACAAGTGAAAATAAAAACATTTGAGTACTCGTTGTAAGGAGTGATTGTTTTGAGATCTATTTGGTGTTACATTTTTAATAAGCGGCATTTATATCCTGGATACATAGATACAAATCGATGTTACAATCGCCAAAACACAAATTATTTCTCTCTCTGCTTATCTGTCTCGAACAACAAACCAAGCATATGTCATTTAAGGGGGTTGGTTGGTGTTACTGTATTGTTTAAGCTGTGTTAAAGTGCTTATTTAATTTATCAACACATTTGAAGTTGCGTAATGTGCATTTAAAACTTTACTACTTAATTTGTTTGAATTACACTCCATAACATTTGTTCTACGGTAACTCCGAAAAGGAGAGAATGTAATTAATGTGGTTCTTACGTTAAGAAACGGGATATTAGTTATGTCTTAACGTAGGCCTGTGGAATCAAATTTGAAATTATTTTCCTGTGGACAATGTAAAATAACAATTAAGTAGTTTTATCACAAATCCGTAAAAATTTCATTACAAAACATTATTTCACTCTACACAAGTCAAATCATTAATATACGTGCAGTAGCTCAAAATATTAAGTTAAGACTTTATTTCCATTATATTCCTCATTTATTATGCTATGGCATAAAAAAAACATGTTCTGTAACGGAGTTATATAAAAAATCGTAATCTTCTGAAATCCTCACTTATGTTTGATGTACGCAGTTGCGGCTACTAAGGCACTATAGAGAGTCTTTATAGAGCCCTAGCGGCTACCAGGTTTGTTGTCAGGACACGTAACTTCCAGCAGGTACGCTCTACCGAACATTTGTGCTGTTCAGACAATTGTTATGTTTTTATAGCACCAGTCCCGTTAACGTTAGCCCGCAGATGGGAGATGGACGCCAGCGCAGGAATGAAGAGTCTGTGTGAACGGGAGACCGCTAGGAAATCAACCGACCGTCATCGTCCGGTACGGTTTCCACATGCAAACATCTGCCTTGCGCTTAGGCGCGATGTTGCAAGCGAAGAGCGAATAGAGTTCGTCTTAGAGGCGCGCGCGTCCCTAAGCCCCGGTTGTGTGAGTTGCGTTTACATTTAAAAAAATTAACTGGAAATTGTTCCCTATGCCAATTAATTTCGTGCTAAACAAGAAATACATTTTTCTGACCCCCTTTTTTTCCTTCCATTTTTAGCAAGAAAATGGTTTTGTTGTGAGAAAAATAAGCTAGGTTGAATACCATCAAAGTATTTTGTAGCTGCAACAACATATTTATTTCGTTCTATGATAATATTTAATTATATTATTGTAACAAATTGTAGGTAACATCTAGCTATCTATGATTTAATCTTCATATTTTTTCAATCTTCTGTCGGAACATGTACAGGCAGCAAATCTGAAGCGTAATAACATGAAAATACATATTGTTCATTTCTTACAAAAGTTATGTCCAGGATGTGCGAGTTACCGAGAATACTTATTTGAAGAATTCTCACTTCCCTAAGAGGAGTCTCTAGCACGATGTTTTCTGTAAAATCAATGTTTGCTCGTATACGAATATGTTCGTAAATAACTGTTCTGGGGTAGTAGTTTCCTTACAGGAAAGGTGGATAAAACTATTACCTGTATACGTTACGTTTTACTTTAGTCCTATTGTATGTCATTAGTAGAGACACGATATAATGTCGCTGGTTCAACGACCAGCCTGCTGGACTCCACAGTCACGTGTACACTATGTCTTCATCTACTTGTACATTGGCTGCTGCTACAATTAGTGGTCAGGTGTACATCTGGCAAGATAGCGTGGGAGTCAGCTGAGTGTTTGCACGCAGGTTATCTGAATGGTTCTGAGTCATCAAGCCCGAGTTTCTGGAGCAGTTATTCTATCAAATATCGTAAAAGGACTATATGGGAAAGTACAGATTTTTAGGATTGTTAAAGCGCTGGGCGTGTTACCAACTGCGTGAACTGGAAACACTAGCAACATCCACATTCTTGTTCAGTATCTCTATTTTCTATGGTACCTATACATTACGGGCAAAATTTGTCTTAGGCTAATAGTATTAGAATGTGTGTAATAATATTTTAGATTTTAACTTATCAAAATAATAACTAAAAATAACATAACTATATTCTAAAATCATGATTACATTTCAGTTTATAAAGAACACAATATAAAACTAAAACTACCCATAGAGCAATGTGCTATTGTAGTTGGAACAGCGCTCATATCGGCGTGAACTGGAATTAAATAACACGTCTCGTGGATTTTTCTTCTGACTTTCCTATATTGTCCTTGTACAATATTTGATTCCATCACAAAATTACAATACGTGTAGAAGAGTTTGAAGAATAGCGTATTCTCAAATGAATTCGCGAAATGTCATTAGACAGTAAATAATAGTGAAAATGTCTGTAAGTGGCATATTTAGTGCATTGACTCTCGCTGTGCATAGTTAGCTCAGCCACCGAGGAGTAGTGCATGGGTCATAACAACTCGGTCTCCTGAAGGAAAGCAGGAAAGTACACCCTGGCGCCTGTTCAATTATTTCGACAACTACAAGAACAACACGCTGTTACGAATGTAATTTGCGTGATGTTGGACTACGACTGTGATCAGCCACTCGACTCTTAACCGCGCACCACTTGCCCTATAGCATCTATGTGCAAGGCGCTCAGCTATAGAAATTCTCTAAAAATAAGTAAAAGTTTGACGGAAACCAGTAAAATGAGACACGCATTTAAGTTTGGTATTAAGGCCGTGCTGTTATTGCAATTATTATTTTTTTCCAACTTAAACGAGAGAATATATAAAAATCAGTTTGCAAGTTTTGTTTAGAATGGTTTTTGCCGCGGTAGCGAAATTTTTTCACGACAAGGAACTATACGATTTCGACTAAAAAGTCAGTTAACCAGATTTTTTTAAATTACTTAGCCCAATTAAGTAAAATCGTAGTATATACTGCCTTGAAAAAAAATCAGCTAACATCACCATTTTATACAAATCTGCCAAACAGATCTTTGATGTCTGCTCTCGTTTAGACGTAACAAATTAATATCGCTTAAAAAAAGTAGAAAGAAGGATGCATACACTTAAGGCCTCGCACTCTAGTTTAGCAGTGGTTTCGAAAATATTTTTTGTAACGCAAATTAATACATATATCAAAAATTCGTTCCGCAGTTTTAACACCTATATATCAACGTTTGTATATGAATTTTTCTGTTGCAATACACCAAACTGATTTTTAGATTTTTGCCCCCGAAATAGTAGGGGCCTACACATTTTGTTGTGAAAATAAGCCAAAACGAAGTAAAATAATTTTTTGCTCGCAAACGGTACATTATTTTAAAAACCGCTCTGGCAAAATTGTGTATCGTATGACTGTACACTGTCTCAAATTTTTTTAAAGCATTTGGTTAAAAAAAATATATTTGAGTTATTTGCAATTGTTTGAAATAAACGAGAGATCATGGCCTTATGCCTTCCTGTAATAGACCATGTGACCCTAGCACCAGCAGGAGACATGAGGACCAACATCACCATAGCTAGGACAACTGTCTTAATTAATACGTGTTGAACGCTGTGTTTATTTACTATTCGTCTGATACATATTCCGCATAAACGTCGCCCAACATCTGTGAATATCCCTATGTGACATCACACAGCTGTGGTTGCTACTGGATTATTTATTTGTAGTATTTTCTTTCTGTTTAAAGTTCACAATCCTAGCAGGTGGTTTTGTACACTTCTGGAGCCTCCTGATGTTAAAACATAAACAGGTTACTAAGCGAGAGCACGGCAAGTCTTTTTGCTCGCAGTTACATTGATGGTTTTGCCGTAACACGTTGTTAAACCTGTATTATTAATGACTTCCGGCGGGTCGGCCATAAAAAACACTCCCAGCGGCGCGGAGCTATCTTCCGTCTCTTCCTTGCTGTGACCCGGGATCGATCCCAGACTGGAGTCTGTCGTCTCGCCCTGGGGAAGGATCGCAAAGGGGCGAGGAGGCTGTCTCGCTAATTAATTACCTGGGGTGTATGTGTCGCGCAGCTTGGCCGGGGGTTGGGGCACTTGGCCAATATTGGCCCATTAGCGACGGAGCCGCCAGGTGTGATTACAGAGGGGCTGTCTCTCTCGGCCCGTGTTTGGTGTGGTCCTGTAGCTAGCGATGCTTCAAGTAGGTAGAACTGGGTTGGTTAGGAAGGTATGGAAAGGGGGGGGGAAGGCGATGACGTCGAGGAGTATGTCAGCGCTGCTCGGCCTGCGCTCCGTGTGCCGTGCTCTAGGGCGTGTGTTTCAGTCCTGTGTTAGTGTTTATGGGTTGCTTTTACTTGATAACGTCGCTGATCTTCACCGTCTGTTTGAAATTATGTGATATGCTGATGTTCACTGAACACTCCATTTCTTCAGCTAGTGTTAACTTGCACGCTGACTTCGCGACGTAAGTAGGCAAACAGGGATGACTTGGCAAATATCTACTTTGGTTCGGTGGCTTAAAGCAGATAGTTTGCACGTATATTCAAAATTCAGGACACGGATACGATATTACTTATATCTCTCCCCCTCAAACCGCTAAAAATCCGATTTTTTTTGCTCTCGTCGGATCCCCGCTAGGGACACGCATATAATTTGTCCTGTTCCAGTACAGCAGTGTTACAAGTTACATGGTAATTTTTTGTTCCATAATGTTTAAGACATTAGATGGTAAATACCTTCTTTAAGGGCGCGGTTCACCTCAGTTTTCAACGTCATTTTTTATTTGTATATTTTTACCAGATACTTTTTTTTCTTATGTTAGACATAAATTGTGATTATATCTTCCTCTTAGGAAATTTTTGTAACTCTCATAGTTTTTGCGTAATGAGTCGTAAACGACAAAATTTGAACTTTACGGTTTTGTGTACGCCACTTAAACCAGCTGACGTAACAAACCGAAAAAAAATTAACATTGTATAACAATGTTGTATGCTATTTACGTGTGCCTAGTACACCCTTCCACTAGTCCGTCTGCCGCACTATACTGTTTAGTATGGCCTACACTCAGTGCGTGTTGTAATTATGTTTCCTTAAAGTTACTCTTTATTTTGTACGTTTTCAAGTGTCTAATTATTGTTTCAATGTTTTTCAAAATGTATATTAATATTTGTCGTTCATTTTCAATCGCCATTATTCAGTTGCATCAGCTATGCTATGTGTATTGTATCCTTCCGCTTGAACATGATGCAACAGGAACAATACTCCAAGATAAGACATTTCAAAAATTACTAGTAATGTTTTAATATGTTTTGATAATTTTTCAGCGTCCGTTTTGTATTGTGTCTTATGTAATTTCGTTCTATTCAATGTGTTTGTATGGGAACTACTTTGCACCGCGCGAAGTCACCCCCCTCCCTCGCGGGGCTGGCTTGGCGACGTGGGACGCCATGTTTTATTTAGTCGGAATTAGACGCGCGGGGGAGCTAGACGTATTTTGTCTACCCGGGTCCTTCACCAATTTTTGCACCAGCCATTCTTAGTTTTCAATAGTGTAAATCTTAAATACCAGAACCGGTTTGTTGTTTTTGACCCGGGGCTCCTCATCCCCTGCCGGCCGTCGCGTCCAGGGGCGTAAGGTACTCATTAAGTGTACCGCCGGCCAAGTGTTGTTTTTACCGCGTGCGTCACCTACTGGAGAGGTTTGTGCTCCAGGTCCGTTTAACTGGTATTAGTCTTCTGCGAGTACCAGTCTATTGTTCATGGTGAGTATATCACGAAAACTATTCACGTCTTTCGTTTGCGAGTAGTGTTCTTGGCTTACCCCGTCCCTAGTGACGCTTAGCGTAACTTTGAGTGTGTTGTGTCGTGGGAACTGGTCCTAACAAGTCCCCGAAGATCCGTCGTTGGAGGGTGCATGAATCCACTGGTACGTAGCCTGCCCCGTGGTCGTCGGCCTGTCGACCCTAGGATCATCATCAAAGGGGGTTTCCTCCGTGGCTTCCGCCGTGTGCCCTTTCCCCACTATCCATCTCATCTCGGCTCTCCCTGCTAGCCGGTCCACTCCCGTAACTTTGTCACCCATATCCCGCCCGACTCACCTACCGAATTAGTGTCATCATCTACACGACCCCCCCCCCCTCCCTAGCGCTCACGTCGCTATGATTTTACATACATAAAAACAAAAATTCAAATATTTTTGTATTTTTAAAAACATTGTTGAAATTTCTAAATTTTCATTTCAAATTTCAACCTTTTTTATTTACTAATAGATTACATAAAATTAGTATTTTAATCTTTTCTGGTAATGGTACGTTTAAGTTTTAAAACATTCAGAGGAAAATTTTATATCAGTGTTGAGTGTTTGGGTGATGACTATGAGAGTCATGTCCCCTATGATCCCTCTCTCTTATTTCTTGTAGTTCCAGGCCTGGCCACGAGGGGCCAGTATTGTGCGTGGCCGGACTCTCGTAGGTCGCTAGGTTGGACGAGATGTGCCACATTGTATGGTCCGTGTAGCACAGCAGGGCAGGGAAGGGCATGGACATGAATAACTCATCCCGGACATTTACTGCTGGCCTCGTAGTCTCCTAGCCACTCGCGCCGTTCCGCTGCAGCAGTTCATATCACCGCGCTACGTTATACAGGATGTTCGCAAACTGACCCGATATGTTTCGAGAGGCGCATTCTTGTAGAATATTGTAACAGTTACTAGATACCTGTGAAATTCACGTTATTTGGTGACGGTGTATAGACGTCTCTACATTGTATATATCAGAGTACAGCTTGTGATTACATTGGCTACGGGAATGTAACTGATTTCAGTTACGTATGTGACCGTATTATTGGACAGCTTCATTATCCGCTGCAGACCACTACATTTTTGGCCAATGGGAGACATCGAACAGGTGTACAGTAGATGTTTGGAGTGTAGTCAACTTGGAAAAAATAACGTCGATTTTGCATGTTACTGACAATTACGTATTGCAATTTACAGCCTAACTCAACTGGTAAGGGAAGACATCCGTCCTTCAAATCAAAGTATTATTAGTTTTTCTATGCAGTCTATTGACTAGAGTTGAATAAAACCACGATTTTGTGAACCATGCTCAGTGCTGTTGAAATCTACACCACAAGGAAAAATAGTTAAAACTATCCGTCCTTTCAATTAAAAGTGTAGGGGTGTACACCCTCTAATTGTATATATTATTTTTCTCATAATCTCCACAAGGTTCCTCTCCAGAATGTTTCGAGTGTGCGTTTCCTAACCGCCTGCACATAGCATGTTCAATGAAAGTGAATACGTTTGAAGACAGCCTTATTGAAAATAATAATAAAATATTAAAGTTGATCTTGGTTTCAAGTGTTAACTTTTCAACTAGGTAATAATAATAATAATAATAACAGTAATAATAATAATAGCATATTGGGAGGACACTTGATGCAAGGACAGATGAAACTATGGATTTTGGGGGAGAAGGTAACTGAAATTTGAAACTTAAATTTTAATGGTTCAGGAATTAATAAAAAAATCTAAAAGTTTGTATTTTATTTTTTGTTTTGTTTTGTTGTATATAGGAGACCTTGCAGCCTTCAATGTCGTTATTCCTGTGGGAATTATTTCAATTCGGTAAATCAGTTGGTTTTCCTTTCTAGAATAAAACAGTTTTATGCAACTGTGGACTTTCACATGACATAAAAAACCATGAAAGCTTCTATAAAACAACGTACGAATGTAAACATTATTAAACCAATAAAAACTGTCGGTAAATCGTCTTTAAAAAAAGTACCCACAGGCCAAGAAAAAAATCGGAGGCAGCCCAGGGGTTTTCACGGGAAAAATTGGAATTTCGGGTGCAAAATGGTGCTATTTAAGGAGTTTCCTAATCAAGAACTGAATATGCCACTTTAATAAATTATAATATTTTAAAGATGAATAATACTTCAAAAGCTTTAGGGCTCACGCTTTTTTGTTCTTAAGGGCGTTCACGTGGGAAAAATTTATAACTTAGTATTTTCATGACAGTGTTCGTTTTATAGACGTTACTTGTGACTACATTTTTCAGTAGCAAAATTTTTTTTAGCTCTCATAGTTTTACCACAGCGGTATATCAAATCAGAATCTGCAAGTTATGGGAATATAGGAATAACGATAAGTGACTTACTGGAATGAAATAATTTATACTAAAATGAGATATTTTGGCTTATATCCTAAAATATTTAAAAACATACAACATACCTAGTCCTGTTGTCTTTAAAAATTGCTGCAAATAAAGTAAATTGTCATAATTTCCAAATATTTTTTTAATGTACAAAGGCATTTCATTGTGTGTTTTTAAATCTTTTAGCATAGGGCCTATAATATCTTATTTCAGTATAAATTATTTCATTCGAGTAAGTCGCTTGATTTTTGTTATTCCTTTGTTCCAGTAACTCGGAAGTTCTGACTTTGACATGCAGCTATGGGTAAACTATGAGAGCTAAAAAATTTGTACAAATGGAAAATGTAGTCACAAGTAACGTGTATAAAATTAATAATATGTCGTACAAATATAAAATTATGCATTTTTACCACATGAACACCCTTAATCTGCCCTTGACTCGAGGGCATGGTATCACACTACGAGAGCAAACTTTTGACTCGGCGCCCTTAGGATGACGTGAAATAAAGCCGTATGATAGACAACCAATGGATTGCAAATGCAGAGGAAGCGGGAGTACCCAGAGAAAACCCGCCGGCCAACAGCGACGTCCATCACGTTTCCCACAACGTCCACGCAGGGATTCGAACCCAGATTTCCTTGGTGGGAGGTGGTTACTCTAGCCACTATGCCAACCGCGACTCGTGTGTACAAACAAACTGAACTGGGGAAAAATAACGTAACCAGGCTTTCGAAAGTGCTTACATGACCGTGAGCAACTATAGTCGGTCTCACGTGGTAGTTGTAGTTTTTGATAGCTGTGCTCGCTGGCCTGGTACACAGTGGTTTCCATGGAAAGAACATTGTGCTCCTCTGCCACAGGAGCTACTCTAATAACTAATCAGCTTAATGAAATAAAAAAAAATTAGCAAGCATATTTCCTACTAATACCTAAAGAGATAAATACAGGTAAGTTTAATTTACTGAACCCATTATTAGCCTTTTTTTTAGTCCAAGTGTAGAAAATATATGATTAATTAATATACTTTCCTTTGATATAAAAATATTTGACATAGAAGAAAAAATTATTTCCAATTTTAACGGTTTTATTTTATTTTATTATTTTTTATTTTTTTATGGTTGTAACTTATTCTGTCGTTGTTACACTAACATCGTTTCTAACAGGAAGATATTCGCCATGTAGAACAGATCAACTTAACGTAAAAACTACCTTTTTTATTACTCATAGACCTGTTACACGAGAATAATTACACTATTTTCACAAATTTATGTTAATTTAAGTGGTGCAAAAATGATAACTAAGCCCTAATAGTTTTAAGTAAAATCTATAGCTTATAGTAGAACACTAATATCAATCATGTCTCATAAACATGAAGAATTTACATTGAAAAAAAAAAGTATATCTTGCCAGTGATTCCAAATAGAAAAAACTAAACTTCACTTGCATATTTAAAAATGTGAACATAGCTTCGTAAGGTGGCTTCCTTGAGAGACTGCTGTGTGCGAGAGAGAGAGAGAGTAACACAAACGAGCTAAGGTTCCTCTGGCAGGCATAGGCCCTATGTAATGCAGCATAATATCTACGGACAAGCCACTCAATTTATCGTACAGTGATATTTTTTGCCTATGGGAATTTGAGCTACACAGTGTTGAAGTGGGGGCGGAGCGAGGCGGTGCGACGCTCCGCCACTGCTCTTGAGGCAGGAGCGGAAGCTCCGCCACTGTTAGCAATTTTGTTATTATTTCTGCCAGTAAAACTGGCAAAATAGCTTTATTTTGCACTTCAAACTCGAAGGTCCCCGGGGGAGGACCCCCGGACTACCCGCTTTAATTGGAGCGGATGGATGAACCAATGGGTCTGAAATACTTAAGAGCTCCGGCACTGAAAATTCTGGCACTGCAACACTGGAGCTACAGCCACGTCATTTTATTTGTGGGAATTATGGTTTTAAGCACACGGCATGTTTTTTTTTACATTTGCATTTTTCGAATCCTATTAATTTTCTCTATATGGCAGTCTGAAAAAGGCGTCTTTAGCTGTTTTGAGAGGCCCGAAAATCAAGTTTTTGTTAAGGATGCCGATTTTGTAAGCTAAAGTGACATAGTTATGTGTAGAGACAGAAAAAATTCGCGGGTTGACTGACCCGTAGGCTAGCCTCCAAGAATATACGTATACGTAAGTATACAGGAGATGTTCATTGGCTGCTCGCTGACACAATGGCACCAACTGCGTTTAGTTGCCCTGCGTTTAGTTGCTATTTTATTATTGGCTCGGCGCCTCCCACGCGGTGTCAAGTAAGTCAAGGTCCAATTGCGAAAACAGCACGAACGTAAAGTTGTTGGAAGTCTAGCTTGTGCCCAAAAGAAAACGCGGATTTTTCAGGTCTCTAGTCATGTGTGTTCATTTCGTAGGTATAGGCCTACAAATATGATGCACATCGCGATACATAAAAAATAATCGCTGAGACGCATTTCAAATGCAGTTTGTATTTTTACTAGAAAACCTCTTTCGTTTTTATAGATACTGATCCTAACTTTATAATACAGAAAATAATCCATAGTAATATTTAATGTATTATTGTACAGTTTACAGTTCGATGTCGCTCTACGTAACACTGCCTTGTTAGTCGAACGAAGCGCCAGTAACAGTATAAACATGTTCTCTTTGAGGAGTCGGTGCACACATAACTAGTGCTTAACCCATTTAAAGTTAAATTTACGTTAAAATATTTAAATACTATTTTATTATGTTACGATTGTTTTTTATTAATGTTATTCGTCCTTGTCTGCTGATGACATAAAATATTTAAATGATAAAATGTAGCGTTTGGTATAAAGATACTGACTCTATCAATTCAATTCACGCTTCTATCCTCAGCCAACCTCGTTTCAATCAGTAATGTGGTATTTTTATAATACTGCAACAAAAATTAACATTGGTGATACGCGGAGCCAAACTGTTTCCACGACCGATTCTTAGGTTGAACTATGCGTAGTCAAATTAGCTGAAAAGATTTCACTTATTCGTAAAGAAACTGTGAATTCCGTCAATTTTAGGGTATTATCTTGCGACGTTCTTTCAAGATTGTGTCGAAGTTTGCTATGTGTACGTTGAATGAGTGCGGTGGTGGTGAAATTCGCGTGGAAGTAAAGGAGGTTCGTGTCAGCAGAACAGTTTTCAATTTCGCTCTTTGGTTTGTGAAAAGGGTGGGGAAGGGAGCGGTAGGGGATTGATCCGTTTCTTTCTTGTTTCCGGCGGTGGGAAACATTCCTGAGAATAAACGGACGCCGATGAGTATTTTCTGTTCCAGGGTTTACTCTTTGAAGTTTTCAGACGGATTAAAATCGTACAGCTTGCTAGAGGATTTTCCTTTTTATTTCAAGCGAAGTCCGGTAAACGATATTTATCATTTTATGGGTTGCTCATTAGTAGAAGTTTATGGAACTAAAATGATTCAGTGGCTTCATGTAACTGAAATGCATCTTAAGCCAGACATGCAGCACACACACACACACACACACACACACACACACAAGTAGATAAAATTGCAGTTTGACATATCGGATGTAATTCGTCACTAGAAAATTTTTAGGTATTAAATTCTCTCGCGAAGAAACAAACATCCTAGAAATATTGCGGAAGTAAATATTACAGAATACAATTTTAAAATAATATTTCATTTTGGGATGGTATGTTGTTTTTTATATACGTCAAACTAGTAAACATTTTAGTAAACATATAAAATAACCAGTACATAAACGTTTAAGTTTTTCTGTTTGAATAAAACACATCAGACTTTTTGCCACATATTTGTTAATAAAACAAATTAAGAAACTACTGAAAATTTGAAATTTTACCACTAAAGAGTATATAATTGTTCAGAGTAGGTGATCAATCTTAAAACTGAAATTTTTGAAATTGGTGTCACAAGATTGTACGGTTCATAAGTTAGCAAAATTCGTGTGCGTATTTAATTTTTTTAATGAGAACTTAAGAAAAAATTAGTAAAATTGTTAGTTGGCACTAGGATTTATGTGGTAAATTTAATGTAATAACTGGCATTTGTGTTTTAATAATCCATTGGGCTGTAAGACGTGTTTTAATACTGAATGTGTGTTGTATTAAAAAACTTTGCAGAACAGCTTTAGATAAAATGAACCACTTGACGACTAGCACGTCTCTTAAAATGTATGCCGTAAGATGGAAGATATCTGACAATATAACAGCTGAAGAGTATGCAAGTGTGTACAAATAATATATCTATATTGGCAGGAAACTTACATGAGAATAAAATAGCACACTAGGACGTACACACATGAAAATAAGATAGCCGAACTCTCAAAGAAAAACCAAACACTTAAAAGGGCGTAGTACATAATTCAACGCTAAAAGCATTAATCTATAACTAGATTTCTTTAAGCCAATTTGCGAAAGTTAAACAATAGCAATCCTAGACAATAATTTTAGCAAACGTTTTAAACAAAATTGTTTCCAGTGTTACGAACTTCTAAGGCACAATCTCTGACGCAGGAACCTCGTGCATTTAACTGCGGCGTAAGAGATCACGCGTAACGAATGAGTAATTCTGGATAACTGTTTACTCATTAAGTTGGCAAATAACATTATATAGGATTTCATTGAGTATTTTATCCATACTGGCTTCGAAAAAAGTGTAGGAATCAAGTGATGTTTTCAGCGTTTATTTATCTACCACGGACTCTTAAATGGCTTTGACAGATACAACACAATAGCTAATATAAACAATTTCAGACTGCATTGAACATTTAGGGAACTTTATTTTCTACCATGCTCATTTCATCCTGGCAATTCATACTTCCAAGGTATGTTTAGAAACCTTATGTCTTACGCATGTAAATTGACCTGCAAATCTATTAAATACATTTATTTAAGGCCATGATCTTTCATTTATTTCAAACAATTGCAAATAAATAGAATATTTGTTGACCAAATGCTTTGAAAAAAAAATTGAGACTGTGTACAGTCATACGATACACAATTTTACAAGAGTATTTTTTAAAAATAATGTACCGTTTGCTAGCAAAAATTGTTTTGCTTTATTTTGGCTTATTTTGACAACAAAATATGTGATATTTCAGGGGCACAAATAAAAAAATTCGTTTGGTGTGTTGCAACACAAAAATTCAGATACAAAAACGATGGTATATAAGTGTTAAAACTGTGAGAATGAATTTTTGATACAGGTATTAATTTGCGTTGAAAAAAAAAAAAAGAAATATTTTCGAAACCACTGCTAAATTGAAGAGCGAGGCCATAACAGGAAGTAAACTTCTTAATCGATCAGCGATCACCAGCCAGCTGCCCAGTACGACTCTTGTAGAATACAGTTGCAATGGCGTAGAAATAATATCAACGTTCTATGCGTCTCAAACTCAGAAGCCCTTGCACATATATTGATTTTAACGTAAAATTACTTATTCGTTTATGTGAATAACACATTGTTGCGGTAATCCAAAATCTTCGGGGAATAAATTTTGATGAGGCTTTGTTTTCGTGTCTGCCACTGTCGGAAGTGTGAGTTACAGTGGATAAAACAACGAGATTTCAGTCAGTCGTTAATATAATTAATGTATGCTGTGTATTTCATTTTAAGTTTGGTGCTATAGTTTACATTCAATTTATAAACATATTTTAAATGGTATAACTTGTCGTTTCAATTTTTAGAAATAATTATTTATTTTACTTAAGCTCCTTAGAACTTAATTTTTAAGGCAAATGCAAAATTTTAATAATTGAAGTTTATGCTGTACTTTCTTGTAGTACTAAGGCGATGGATGTTCACTGGTAATGCCTTGAGGTTCATGGAATCAAATTTGAAATAATTTTCCCGCGGAAGATATAAAACAACTTAAAAATAATAATGTCACGAAAATCTAAAAGTTCGTTACAAAACATCGTTTCACTGTTGGCAACTACTGTAAGGTCGAATCAGTAACAAATAGAGGCGCGCAAAATACGCGTAATCGTTTATAAACTTTACTTTCCTGTACATAACAGAGCATAATCTGACATTCAATTGGCCACGAACTTTTGTGTGTTGTCATTTACGTGTGCTACGTCTTTACAGAGATTGTCTCTGTACCGTGCAAGCATTCTCCGCGGCAAGTCACGACAATATCGGCCAGCGGGAGACGTTGAACGAACCTATAGTCACTTGGAGTCTAGTCAGCTGTCAGATAATAACGCGAATTTTGCATCTAGTAATAAAACTTCTGCAAAGCCTTAAGAACAGATTTTATTTTAATTTTCTCCGTCATTGATTAGGATATGACATAAAACACTTTTGTAGTGGGCGTTCTGAAAGTATGTGTGAACTTGTAAAATCCTCACTACTGCCTCATGAATGCAGTTTCAGCTACCAATATTGCTGTCGGAACAAGTTACATCAAGCAGATAACAACAGCGGTCTCTCTACCAGGCACTGTTACAACATTTAAGACCATGACAGTTTTGTTAAGAGCTGTGTGAACTATTTTAACTATTTTATTTTAAACAAAGTACGCAATGGTTTTAGCTAATTATACAGTTATGTAAGTTCTCATTAATGAACCAATTAGCCAAATCAATATAATATTTTATCTAGAAAAAACTTAGACTGTATTGCTATAGCAATTTTTATCAAAACTTTTAGAACGGTTTTTTTTCGATATGTTCTCGTTTAGAAATAAAAAAAAATTATAATAATTATCGGTAAAGCAGTGAGGCCGTGTCAGTGTTTCAGGCGCATGTATGCAACCCGCATTAACCCCAAATAAATCAGGGCTATTTTACGTTCACTATAGAAATAAGAGTATTACACATATAAACTTAATCTTCGCGTTTTATAAGAGACTAAGTTATTCTTATTTTTCGCTGCGTTTGCCGAAGCATAAAGAATGATTGCTACACATTTTACAAAACCTTTTTTTTATCGTGTCAGGTTGATAATGTTACCGTTTGCTATGCTTGATTTTGCAGAACCCAGTGAAAATAAGAACGGCTGTGTCTTTGATAAAGCGCAAAGATAACGTTGATATGTGTAATACTCTTATTGCTAGAGGCACGATTATTTCGCGTATTCATTCAGGGTCAGGTTGAACGTCAATATAGTATACTTTAATGTCATGTTCTCTGATTAGACGACAGTAGTTTTGACACGTCTTTCACGACTGAAAGCCAGTAATAAATAAGGAAACAATTCGTGGTGATTTAACGTGGTACCCTCTTGTACATTTAGGAGCCAACGGATATTCGACTATGACCAGAGAGTATATAGGTCTGTGAAGTCCAGGCTGCTGCTAGAAGATTACGCAAAATACTCGTGGCTCTACTCATTGCTATAGTCTACGTAAAATTAGCCTTGATATATTATATTGGGTTAATATGGTTGCATACATGCGCCCAGAAACAATGACACGTCCTCTTGGAAATTCGTAATTTTGTAATTGTACCAAACGCTGTCAAACTCTTACACATTACATTAATAGTAATTTCCCACAAATTTTTTTTTTCCAGAGTTTTCTGTGCATTTCAGTGTTTCGATTTGACAATTTTCGGTACTTACCCAGAGTAAAACCTAGTCAAACGATATGAATGAAATAATTCATGGTGAAAGTAAATATATTAGACTATAGAATCATACCTTTGTATTTACACGTAATTTTTTTTTTTTTTTTTTTTTTTTTAGTTTTTAAAAAATCTTGAACGTAACTAAATGTTTTCATATCTTTAAGTAACTGTATTGTATATAAATATATAGCTATATATTTTTCTCGTAAAATAACGAATGTGATATTCTTTAGTTTAATATATTTACTTTAACGGCAAAGTTTTTTTTTCGTATAGTTTGAATAGTTTTTACTTTAGGTAAGTAGTGAAAATAGTCAGTTCGATACTTTAGGCATGCGATTGTATGAAAATTATGGCCTCGAAAAATTTGTAATTTGTGGGAAATTACTATTAATGTAATGTTAAAAGTTGGACAGTGTTTGGTGCATTTATAAAATAACGAATTTTTTGGTGCAGAGCGCTCTTAAAACAATGTATCTGTTTTCCACGTTCCAATGCCCTAAACAGAGCGTGGTGAAAGAGAGAGAGAGAGAGAGAGAGAGAGAGAGAGAGAATGTGTGTGTGTGTGTGTCAGTGAGGTCGCGCCGAACAAGCAAGACTCGTGTGCTTGGATCAGTCAGGCGAATATAAAGGCGAGAGTAGTTGTCGCGGAATGGACAGGTTAACGAGGAGTGTGGGTAAGCAGTGGATCCCGCTGCATCAGCTTGTGTTCTCACGTCTTCCGGCGCCATGGGGACCAGCCATTGAGCTAGGCCAGCCGCCCCTCTGCCTCGCCGTCAGTAGAATGAACTATCGGGAACGGCAATTCGCCGATGGCAGCGATTGTACTTGCTAGGCCCGGCTGCTGGGACTCCTGTGCCGCTGTAATTACCCCGAGCATTGTTGTCGCGAACCCCAGTTCTCCTTCCATACACGTCCCCTACCTCCTTTATACACCCACGCGCCAGCTGCAGGCCGTTTTACTGCGCCGCCATGCTCTTGAGCTCAAGCTCGCATGTTTCAGGTCCGAGTCACAGAATATCAGAGAATGCAGAAGCGAAGCTACAACATGTAAGCCGCACGAGCCAGTAATACGCGGGACTAGCCTAGCCAAGTTATGGGAAGTCATTGATTTGTAGATACTGGAACAATTTTTACGAATTCACTGTCCCGTGGGCTAGCCTTTAAGCTTTTCTGTGTACTCAAGCAGTCAATAACTGATAATTGGCTGCTCTCTGACACAGTGGATGGGCCTGCATTTAGTTGCTTCTTCGTCACTGGCTCAACGCCCTCCAAATAGTTTCAAACAAGTAGGGACATGCATACTCGAGCCCAGAACATTAGTCAACTAGCTGCTACTCAGTGGAACAGCAGACAATTAGAGACATGCAAAATTCGCTTTATTTTCTGACAGCTGACTAGACTCCAAGTGACTATAGGTTCATTCGACGTCTTCCGCTGGCCGATATTGTGACTTACCGCGGAGAACGCTTACACGGTAGAGAGGCCAATCTCTGTAAAGACGTAATACAAGTAAATTACAACACATAAAAGTTCGTGTCCAATTGAATCGCAGATTATGCTCTGTTATGTATAGGAAAGTGAAGTTTAGTCTGCTACCAAATGATAACGCGAATTTCGCATGTCTCTACAGACAATGAACAAATAGACGGGGCTTGAGTATACATAGTACAATGGATTCTAGCCTGCAAGCCATTGAATTCGCGATATTTTCCAGTCTCTACAAATAATTCAAAAGCCAATTGTTTAAGTTGCAAAAATTTACAGTTGTTGAGTTCTAACTTGTGCCCAAAAGAAAACACGAACATTTAAGGTCACTATCGATCTGCTGACTTACAAGCTTGAATTAGGCCCTGTCAATAAGGAACTTTCCACAGCACGCAGTAGACGATTACAAAGACCGAGCAAGGTGACGCAACGACAACACATTCTTTGGGCTTACATTCAAGAGACCCGGGTTCGTCTCCCGGCTCCAACCACTTTATCTTCCCGAAATCACTCCAACCGAATGCTGGGATTGATGCTAATCAAAGGTCATGGATGATACATCTCCCAGTTCTTGTTCTTATGTAAAGTTGTGTGTCTCCTATGACCTCGCTGTTGACGAGACTGGGCAACCTGTAAGACTTAACGTCCGTACCAACAGCTTGACCACCAAGGGACACGTAGGACGAAATTGTGCGCAGTATAATTTGAATGCGTGTTGACATACGTCACTGAATAGCTGGAAGGCCTCAGCGACGTATTTGACGTAAGTAGCAACTTAAAACTAATCGTTAAATTCATGACGTTGAATATCGTGCTGCCTGAATGGTTACGATTTAATTTTACGATAGGCGTAGTGTGTGAAGTGGGAACGCGAGGGACAACATTCGCGCAGGGAAGCATCTGTGCGTACAGAAGAGGCCAGTTTCATGATCATTTTTAGCACGAGGAGATAAAGGGTCTTGCGCGTTAGGAGAAAGTTTTTTTTTTATAGGAAATACTAAGAAACGTCTGTTCGTCATCTTTATCTACGAAAGGAAAACGTCTATTTTTCCGTTGATATCGTACTTAAAAACATGGTTTCGGGGCATAAAGTTTTTTTATTGCCGTCACATAAAAAAGACCAACCGGAATCGTAAAACAAAAATTAGAGAAGCACGCGCTGGAGTTTACCACGCACTTTCCGTAAATGGAATTGTTGGGTCACCGATTAAAATCCCATGTGAATAAGCCAACGACCAAAACACTGCACGCAGTTTTCGCGGCCTGCGCATAAAGGCTGTTGACGCACGAGCCATGGTCTAGTTCTTATCGCTATGTCATAGTAACCTAATCCCTGCTTCAGAGGTTACCTTGAACATTGATCTAATTAATATAATTATAACGGACAACTGTTCCGACCAATAACTTTTAGCAATTTTTTTAGAAACATGGTATTTTTTAATAGTAAATTGTATCCGTCCATTTTTCACGCATGGTAGAGAAACTTACAAATAATACAGTACCCCAGCCGTCTCTAGTATAAGGCTACCTACGATATGACAATCTTGCAGTCAAGAACCATTATTAAAAGCGCTTCGCTCTCTTCCACGACAACATTGCTTCTTCTGACTGATACGCATGTAGACACAGGCCAATGATGAACAGCCACATCCTTGTCAAGGTGATTGTTGATGCTGCGTCTTTTATGTTTAAGGTTTTGGTCATTAAATTAAAAAAAAATGACGTTTTAAGTTACATTCTGCGTATTATATATTTTTTTTTTAGAAATTATGTTTTTTAACTAAGCTAACTAGGATATGTTTATACGGCTATTAAAAAAAAAAGGAATTAATCAATGTGGTTGTTTGGTCTGGCAATTAACGAGCTGGATACTAGTACCTTGAGGTATATGGTACGAAATTTGAAGTGATATTCTCATAGAGATTGTAAAATATATACCAAATAATTCGGTCAAAAATAATTTTACTACAAGGAATAGTTTTCACTGTAGGCAGCACCTTATAAGTCAAATCAGCAATGTAAGTACCATACCCCAAGCCATTAAGTAACGGTTTTATTTTTATTATCTTCCTCATCGATTGCAATCTGACATAAAACTCGTTTTCTGAAGCAAGCGTTCTGAAATGGTGCGGTTACTTCTGAAATCCTCACACATACCTCACGAATGCAGTAGCAGCTACTAGTTTTGTTGTGAGTACACGTAATTTCAAGCGGGTAACCGAAGTAGCAAAGGTACGATGTGCAGTTTAACGATTGTTCTGTTTTCCATCCACTTGAAAACGAATAGTGTGAACCTGGTTGCAGGAGTTTCATAAAACACTGCTGCTCTGCTACTAGGCCTATAGTTGGTTTGGGATGACGTGAGCACTTTTTAAATTATAATTATTTTTTTTGTTTCATATAATTTACAGTTTTTGGCCACCTTATAATATGAACATAGCTACCTAAGTGACAATCAGAAAGTATAGGGTTAACCCACCATACTTCGTGATGCTGAGACTTCGAACTTCAGTAACAGATATATGTTAAACATTTCAATTGTGATCTTATATTAGACACAGTGGCCATATATTTCCGAAACTACACATGTCTGCTCTCTGTTGGTAACCAAGTGAACTATGTGTACATATTCTTCCCAATATTGTGAAGTCCGCAAAGTGTTTTATCGTGGTATTAAGATATTCGCGGCGTTGCTTACTCCAGAGTGCAGCACTACACACGACACAATGGATTGCAAAGACGGCATTAACGAAGCTATTTCGCCATTTGCTTGCTTGTATTTGTATTTAAGACTAGCAGTCCCCCGCGGCTTTGCTCGCGAGTATTATTCGCAACTTCTGGTAATATTTACTATAATTGAAGAACCTATTTGTACTCAAGATTGGTACTTCAGTCATCAAGTGTTAGAATGTCCAAGCGGCTAGTTGAATTAACTCTGCAGCAGAATTAGTAGCTATAGCTGTCCACGCGAAAAGCAGTCTTAAGTTTGTCCCTGCCACTAACAGCGACTTCGCCTGGACCTTATTTATAACCCTGCCAATTTGACGCTGTGGGGTAGTTACAGACACCTAAGTTAAGAGGTGAATCAAATGAAAAATATCTTATTTACCCTGTGTACATCCATTGGTGACGGTGCCCTCAATTACATATTTTCAACATATTCACTGGAACTTTATTGCTATTACAAAGTTTCAGTGGGTAAAGGTTTCACGGAAACGTATTTGGTACTGCAAACTTAATATTAGTGAGATGATATATCGTCGTTTTACTGCCAAAAGCTGCCCAGTCAAAATGAGATAAAATGATAAAAATGCTAGGAA
>PNEQ01067373.1:0-13123 GCA_003012365.1 Medauroidea extradentata | reverse complement strand
TGCATGTATTATAGTATCTAGTTGTAAATCATGTAATGTGAGGAAAACTGTGACATGAACAATACCTATTTTTAGTGGCCATGGATAAAAAGTATTCAATATTTTTATTCTGTTGTTATATGTAATGTGATAAAAACCTTGTGTAGTCTTGTATGTGACATTTTTATGAATGTTTGATTTTGTTAGTGACAGCTATGAAAATGATGCAATCTAAGACAGGATACAAATAAAGCATCGCGACAGTTTAGATACTAGTGGCATTGGAAAAGATGCAATATATTGTGCAATGTGTTCTATTTTCTGGGTGAGCTTATACATGAAAAAAAATATTTTTATGTATTATTTTAATTTAATGTTACTGTACATTGCAAAATTTAAATACATAAGTTTTTTAATATTAAAATAATATTTTATATTCACTTCATATTACGACAAAACTATGTTCACGGACTAACGACTTAAGACATGTCAGTCAAAAGTATAACTTATTACATTTTAGATGAGCTTTAAAGCTTAGCTCGTGATTTTTTTCCCTAAGGCATACTTGAATCTATTAAAATTAATGTATAGTTACAGAATATATAAAATTGATTTTGTTTGACAAGACTCCGAAACTTTCAACCTTAAATATCTCAAAACGCCATTTTCTGACTTAAGTCGTTAGTCCACCCATGTCCTCAATTACACAGAGGCACAATGCACTGTTCATGCTGTGTTTCATGTAACAGCCTATCCATTAAAATGTCAACATCTGGTTAAAAATATCAAATTTAGAAGTCATATTTCTGTAACTTATCTGGTTTAAAAACAAACCATATTTCTTTACTACCAGCCACTTAAAATTTTAAAACATTTTCTTCGAGTTATTTTTATTTGAAGCTGAGAAAATTTCAGCTCTCTGACAGGTATTTAATAACTATAGTTTGCAGCACTGTTGACATGAAGGGAATAATGTAAATGGTCATCTGTTTAAGTGGTAGGTTAAAACCATTGCTTTACTTTCTTCTGCAATGGTCTGAGTTTCCTAGTAAGTATTTAAAAGCACTTTTCTGTATTTTAAATTTTAGTTGTTACAATGTCCCACCCGTTACAAAATAACATGTAATAGAATTATTACATTTATATAAAAAGGAACATTTGCATACCAACTTATTGACAGTGAGGTTATGTATGTAGTAATTTAAGTAAAGTAGTGACATACATTTTGAATGTCCTTTAAAGATTTTGTCTATTTGAAACATGCCCCACCCGTTACACTACGGTATCTTATGTACTGTTAACTGAGATGATACTTGCGTACAAAAACTATTTAAAAATAATAATAAATTTGTGAAAGTAGTAAGGAAATTTTGAGAATTGTGGTTGGTAACACTAATGTCTGAAGATTAACAGAATGGCAACTGTTATATAAAGTATGTGTGCATAGGTTTAAAAAAATTATTTCAGCATACTAATTTAACTTTATTAACATCTGTACCTTTTGAAAAATAATGTTTATAGGTTTTTACTTAAAAAAAAAAAGTTTTAAGTCAAGTGAAATTATGTTACATAACTGTATATTTGTACATGTTGGGGTGACTTTGATACAAACCATCCAGCTAGAAATATTGATGTAATATTGTATCCATTGTGAACTTAGGTTTTTAAATTTTGTGTTATTATATTAAGTGATATCTAGGTTATGTTTCGAATAAAATTATCATTCTTGGCTTCAGGTTACAGATTGTATATTAGCAAGCTGTAATCAAAGCATCTGTAGTAAACATAATTCTGACAAATACTTCAGTCGACCTACTGCAAATGTGTACTAACAAATGTCACTATTGTTACAGGGTTTGAGGTTATAATTTCCAGTGGCTAACAATGCCATGCATCTACAAACCAAGAACAGTTTCTCGTACCTATAAAATATATAGTGATGAGAACATGGAAAATGCTATTAAAAATATGCAGACGGAATATTTTCATCAAGAAAGCATCTCAAGAATATGACAAACCATATGTCATTCGATACAATATGAGCTGGGCTAGCTCACCCTTATTATGTTTCATCATGTGTTCCTGACCATTTTCGTTTCTGAAAGATTTTAACTGTGCGCCTACGAGCCCCCGCCAAAGAACTCGCTAGTCCCCCTCTCCTTTTCAGACGTCATATGTTCTTATATCTTCGGGCGGCCTCGGCTGTCTTCGTGCCTGCCCACCCCTTTCCCCTAACCCCCCCCCCCCCCCCCAGCAGCCGGCTGGTCCGTGCCGCCGACACTTGCTTCCCGGCACTCTGCCTTCTCTTCTCGACCAGCATAGTTCAAGTGATTAACTCGTGACCGACGCGGCACCCATTGACTTCTTCTGGTAATGTTTGGTATGTTTTGATTTTATTCTTAGTTTTTCTTAATCCTTTAGCTTTCGCGTTATGTTTTGCTTTCAAGTAATTAATCCGTTTTCCGCTATGTGGTGCTGTTTCGGCCGCGAGCTGACCAACCCCCCATTTAAATTATCAGTGTGGTACGTATTTTTGGTTGATGTTATATGAATTGTTAATATTGCCATTTAATTCTGGATCGCCATTTTGTAATGAATGATACTGTGTAATTTTCGCTAAATAAACCTAGCAGTTATTTGAATTTTCTGAGTTTAATTCAGTATTGCTTGAGACTATTTTACCTTGTCCCAGTGTGTGAAATTACGTCACCTTTTGGGTTAGTAGTTGGTGTGGTAGGAAGAGTGTGCCTTGGCATGAGATATGTGTTTCTCGTCCTAGACTCACAGCCGTCAATATTTACCAAAAGCTATTTTGATAAAAAAGGAGTCAGTGATACAAAGTTCCAAAACAATGTGTCAGGTCCAGATTGGATACGAGGTTTTTTCAGACGGCATCGCAACGAACTTGCACAGAGACTTTCACCGAACATTTTGTGGCAAATGCGCAGTTGATTGAATTGGTGGCAAAGTGAAAAGACTGGCAAGAACATAAGTTCTGTCAGGTAAGCATATGATCCAGAATGCAAAACCATTTGTGGACGTAGTGAAAGAAAGAGTGAAGAAGATAAACATGAAGTTTATTCCTTGTGCTGAGATAACAGCAGAGCAATCAGTACTTGAAGACAGATGGGTGAGTAATTAAAAGTCAGATACCTAATACTCACAGTATCTATCAGTGGAGCCTTTAAGCCCATATACTATTATTTGTACGCAATACAATGGAGATAGTAGTGAAGCTGAAATTCACAGCTTCAAGGCAGACAGTGCTAACATGGTGAAAAATCAAATAGGACTTGTAAAATCGAAGAGGAAGTGCAACTGCCATCAGTTATCAATGAAGAAAATTACTTTGCTGTATACTATGATACCAGATTTTAGATTGGAAGAGTGATCAAATTACAACAGGAAACTGTTACTGTGAAATTTCTCGAGGGTCTTGGTGATGTATACCGGTGGCCAAAAAAAAAGAACAAAAAGAAGACAACTTGAAGTTTATATATTTTGGGCCCTTACAATTGGTTGGGACAGGACCTTTTTCGGTTCCAGACCTACCTGCCGTTAAGAAGCAATATGCTGAACTTAAGAAGGTTCATAAGTGAATAGTCTTAAATGAATCAGAAAACAAATTTAAATTTTGAGTGCTTATTGTAATGTGTAACAATATTAACTATAAAGCATAGTTAAGAGTACAGACATTATGGAATAGTTATTTTTTTAGATTATTCCTAAATAATTCTGCATCTAAACAATAAACTGAATTGAACAAGGTTCTTAAATAGCGTTACGTTAATTCATCTTCAAGGTGAAGTTTCAATTTTGTTGTATTGGCTATAACTTTAAAGTATACAGGCCTATAATAAGTATTTTATATATAAATAACTTAAAGTTAAACACTTAAGAAATAATATATTAGCAAACAATTTAATGTACAGATGAAAACATACAACAATTCAGAACATGTCAGTTCGTTACTTGTTTGGTCAGTCCGTTACTCAAGTATTTTTACTAATAGTTGATGAAGTATTTAAATTAAATTAACAATAATTTTATTATATGCTTTCTGATATATATTAATGAAGATTAGACGGTAGTCCAATTTTTGGGTCTCTTTTTTCAGAATGTGTATTGACATAAGTTGAACGCCAGAATTTGCAGGTGACAAGTTGTCAGTCCGTTACCTCAATTTTCAGTGGCAGGAAACCATAATAATGAAGGGATTATTCCAACTTCATGTAGGTCAAAAATAAGCAACAAATGTTCTCTTAAGCCCGCTTTAACGAATAACAAATAAGTTGATCATAAGAGTACCCATTTGAGATTTGTTTACAAAATTACTGTATGATTTGTCAGTCTGTTACTTATGGAACTGCCCATTTTGAATTCTTGTATCGTGTACGTCAGAACAGGAAAAAAAATAAGTTGGCACATTTCCGCCTCAACCTTGTTCAGAAACTACTGGAAGAGTTCTGTCTGACTCGCATCCCTTCCAAAGGTTGACAGTTAGACACTTTACTACTCCAGTGCGTCTACAGCAAAAAAGGACGCTATGTTTGCAAGCACAGCACTAAGAAATAGTGTACCCTGCATACCCTCAGGGTTTATTCAGTAGCCTATGAATAAAATACAAAGGTTGTAATGCAATTGTTAATGTGTAATTCATTCATTCAGCAAATTTTATCAGTTAGACTCAATATTCACATTATAAAAATTCTATTGTGCAGTAATATTTACAAAATACGAATTTCAGTAAACATTAGATGTCTCGTTTGTTTATATTTGCTTTGTACAATAATGCCTGTGTGTATACATGTGTTTTGTGGCTTGTGTGCATACATCTTCAAAAAAAATTACTAAAGCTTCAGAATGTTTGTAAATCTTATTTTGAAATTGACTATAAAAATAATTCTAAATTTATAAAAATTTGAAAAAAAAAAATTACTAAACACTAAGTGTAGCAATGTTGTTGTGGTGTGTGTGTCAAAATAAAAAAGTGAGTTTAGTATACTTATAAACGTAATTCTGAGATAAATGGTAGATACTATAAAATGTACATAAAAATTGCAAAATATATCGTAAAATGTTTTACAGAGTAGCAATAGTACGCCTATGTGTGCGAGAACATATTTCTTCACAATATAAGTAAAACGTCAGTATGTAACATTGTTATTGATGGTAGAAATAATACAATATGTAGGCCTATAAAACTGCAAAAAAAAATTATTGCAATGTACAGTGGCTTGGGGTGGCTTTGGGGGTGAGGTTACTTTGGGCATTTTCGGGGAAAATGTTTTAAACTTTTGCCAAGCAGTTGTGGTTTGTTATAGGGAGGTGGAAATCACACCAAAAAAAACATTAGAATTGCTAGTTTTAAGGTACAGGTATTTCAAGTGCTCTAATACAAATATGTACTAGCACTCGAGAAAAAAATATGTCCAACCAATATGATTTGCGAAAAATGCAGACCTGAAAAATTACAGGTCCTCAGTACGGATTTATAACACAATATTTGGCTAGTAAATAAACAATGTACTGTACATACACTCAAAAAATCTCATAATTTTTTCTTCCTAGCACCAATATTGGCAGAGTAATGTGCCATTAAAAAAGTCGGCTGCCTTTCAATGCCAAAATGGACAAAATTGTGTAAATTTAAAACATAACCAAAGATGTTTGTGTGGTACTATTATAAAAAAACACATTCTTAACTACCCAGACATGTGTAAATTTTTAATTTGTTTTGAATATTTCACATATTAATTTTCATTTTAAAATGGGTATGTGAAAATGACTATGTAATTATTATTTCTAGACAAGTTAAGTTGGTGTACCTTTAATGTCAACTTCTTTTCCTTCAACAGCTAACTTTTGGAGGGAAAAGACCAGTTCATTAGGCTTCCAACTATGTGGTGTTTGTTATTTAAAGTTGTATTTCATAGGCTTCAGCTTATAGCTATTGAAAACCTATTTGATGATGTCCCGTCCGTAACAAAAAGGTAAGAAAGTTTTTATTGTCGCAAAATTATAATCATGTAATTGTTTATTTTACATGACTAGATATTACAACTAGAGATAAACATAACCTCAATGTTTAATGTTGATTATTGATTTTCTGGTAGCATTTATTCACATTGTAAGATTTGTCCCGTCCGTAACATTTTTATAATTTTGACAATACATTCAGATCATTAGTTGTTTCTTTTACTATTAATTAATTTTACATGAATAATACATATTCATGTGAGAATTTACAAAGTATTATTACCAAATTTAATAACATCTGTACAAAAAATTTTACTTTAGAGATTTAGAGGTTATGTAAAATAACTGAAAACAGTATATAACTACTAAGCAACTGGCATGTTCTCTTTTGTTTCAGAAGCAGTGATGGATAAAAAGGAATTGGAAAGGAAGAACAACCAAATGAGAGTGAGTAAACACAGAGAAAAACTAAAACAAGATGAAGAAAAGTTGAAGAAACGTAAACAGGCTGATGCAGAACGTAAAAGGGTTGCTAGAGCCCACGAGAAAAATAAATTGGACTCAATAAAGCATACGAAATCCGGTAAGTCACAAATTAAACTAAAAAAACTCAAAGAAACAGAAAGGAAGAGACGGTATAGACAGAATAAGAAACGTCTAACTGAGTCAGAAATTAAAACAAAACGTACTATTAATGGAAGTGATCTAGGGTCATTTAAGTGTAAACAGACTCTTGGGAAAGCCACTCAAAGAGTCAAACGAATTCTTCCTCAAAGTCCACGCAAAAAGTTAGCTGTAATAAAAAAATTGATTTATGATGAAGTGCCACTTGAATGTTCAAGTTAAGTTAAAATAGTTCCTCGTAAAGCAGTATCTCTTTTACACAGTACAACAAAAGAAACAGTGGTCTCATTTTACATGTGAGATGATGTCAGCCGCCAGTGTCCTGGAAAACGAGACTGCAAAACTATTAAGTATGAAGCTGGCGAAAAACAGAAAAAGCAGAAACGACACATGATCATGGCGGTAAATGAAGCATATGCCTTCTTCACTACTGAACATTCTGATATTCCTATCAAAAAGGGTAAGTTTTATAATCTAAGACCGAAGTATGTTCTGCTGTCTTCCCAAATGCCACATAACGTGTGTGTATGCCAGTACCATGCTAACTTCAACTATTTAGTTGAAGCACTGGGAAAGAAAGTAGCCAGCTTTCCTCACACGGGAAGAGAATTGCTTCTTCAACTTACCTGTGACCAAATGAGTGAGAAATGTATGTCTGGAATGTGTGAGAAATGTTCTAGAAAAGATATCATGCACTTTATACCAGAAGACTACGACTTGCAGTCTGATATTTCATGGAAACAGTGGTGCCAAATTAATAGTCATCCTGTGTTAAGCAAGATGGAAGGGACAGTAGTAGGGCATGCTGTAGATATTCTGAAAAATAAGTTACCAAAATTCAAAATTCATTGTTTTGTTAAGTTGGTTCAAGGGTCCATATCTGAAGAAAAGAACAAGCATTTGAAGCCAAATGAAGCTCTAATACAGATTGATTTTGCCGAGAACTAACCATGTGTGTCACAGGACGAGATTCAAAGTGCACATTGGAACAACATACAAGTCACTATATTCACATGTGTTGCATGGTTGAGTGACGGATCAAAAAAATGTTCTGCAATCGTTAGTGATGATCAAACTCATGACAAGTGTAGTGTGTGGGTGTTCCTCAAAGCGAAACTTAATGACTTGATAACAAAATATTGCATTTAAGAATATGTATTTTTTTCTAATGGTGCTGCTAGCCAATTCAAAAATAAGTATACATTGTCAAATCTGTGCTTTTTGGTAGAAGATTTTGGAGTGAATGGAGAATGGTGCTTTTTTGCAACCTCTCATGGAAAAGGTGCCGTAGATGGTGTCGGCGGTGCAATAAAGAGGATGGTGTGGGAGAGAGTGAAAACTAGGAAAGTTCTTGTTTCATCTGCAGAGGACTTCTACACAACTTGTTCACAGCTTGTTCAAGGTATTCAGACTACGTTCATTGCCAGTTCGGAGACTGAAAGTAACAGAATCTTCTTAGAAGAGCGATGGAAACACATCTCTCTAATTCCTAACGTCCGTTCCAATCATTACTTCCGTGCTTCTTCTTTATACCCAGGACATATTGTAAGTGGCAGAACTAATTCATCTGAAATGCAGATGAACAAGGTATGCCATGAAAATGCCAGTGATTCAGAGTCCGAAGTTTCTGATGACAACGTAACATTAAACCCAAGAAACCGAATCCCATTCTACAGTAAAGTGTACACAGATTCGGAGACAGATGACGAGCGTGTTGTGCACAAGATTGACAAGAATAATCTCAAAGGAGGGCAGTACTTACTTGTTGAGCAAGTAGGACAAAGTAAACATAAAAGAAAACAAATACGTTGTGGTGACCCAAGGAGGAGTAGATGATGGCAGTATTGACATTTTCTACATGGAGCAGGTTGTTCGCGATGGATGCAAAGACATTCTTTTAAAACTGATACAAGAAAAAAATGTGTTGTGAACTTTTCAGAAGTGATAGGTTTACTTCCGGAACCTGACTTAAAACAAATTGGAGACAGAATTTTATACGAATTTGAAAAGATAATTCCTGGGTTTATGTAGTGTGTGCTTCTCTGTATTTAAGTTACATTCATGAACATACAGCAATTTACACATTCTGAAATGACTGAATACTGTTAGAATTCTTGCTATTATAAGTAGAAGAAACTTTTAAACCAAATCGTTAGTTGTATTTCATGTTCAGTAAGGTGGTGGTGTAAATATTTTGTTTTCAATTCCAGTCTGTTACAGGTCAGTTACATACATTGTCACTGGTGGTATAGGCCCTAAACTTAGATCTTTATTCGAGTTTATATATGTAATTTTAATTCCTTTTGTACATTGATTACTGTCCAGAATAACAGGATAAAAATGTTACCGGTACCAAACAGTGAATTCCAAAAAATATTTGGCATCCCATTTTAATTTATATAGACCTTAAAAAACACATCTAAATGTGACAATTGAAAGTATTATAAATACAGATTTCTTTCTTCTACGTTCATTAAGAAAATTATTTAAACCAGAGTGTTAAATTAAGTGTGTTACTGTCATTCAATCTTTTGTCCCGTCCATAATGTCCCATCCGTAACAGGTTACCCATCCAAAAAATAAGTATTAGTAATTATACAAAGTAAAATTCTGATTTCAGAACATTATGGATATTGAACAAAACACTAATATTATATGTACCACAATTATTGTATACAAAACTCTTCATAATTCACAGAGAATAATGGAAGAAAACCTCTCCTCAATTATCATGTCCAAATTGTGTCCCATCCGTAACAATAGCTAAAAGATGTATTAACTGCAGATGCAAATTAAATAAGTGTCATTTCTCAAAATTCATTAGGCTTATAAAAGGTATTAGGAGTGACATACAACACACATTACTATTTTAGTTGAATATATTTTTAGAAACAGTTTGCAACACTGACTCTAAAGTCTGTACTTCCCGTCCGTAACAATAGAATGGCCGTCGGGCGGCTTTGGCAAAAATTGGGGTGACTTTGGTAGACTCTTGTTGAAGGTGGGAGTAGATGGTATTGCTCAGCACAACAAATTGTTTAAGGTAAAACACCCACCTATCGCTACGTTGAGAAAGTTTTTGTCAGTATATTTATTTATTAAAAAATAAATGGTCAATTTGTGGTAGGTGGGCAAGTACTATAGCATTTTTGTTACTGTATGTACTTATTTTTGCTAATATTTGCTTTCTATCTCTGCTTGTAGGCCCTGGCTGGTATTGACTGAAAGTTGTGAAATAGAATAGGGTGTACAAGTCTTACAAGAATGCCCCAAAATCACAAAAGAATCGTTGGTAGCAGAAGCTACGGAGATTACTCTAAAGAATAGAGCTGCAGAGTATTTCAAAGTTAAAAGAGAAACGTTAAGAAATTGGTTGAAAGTACGCCACACAAAACATCCAGGGGCCTGTTTCTCAAAGCGACAAGTTGGACAAGTGACAAGCGAATAGTAATTGAAGTGACAAGTGACAAGTAACTGTATTTCTGTTTCTCAACTGTTTCAGTTGTACTTGTCAGTTTACATTCATTCTGACTAGTTGACAAGTAAACAATGGATGAAAAAAAAATTGCTGTGCTTAAAAAAATCAAGGAAGAAAAGAGAGTACTGTTTGGTGCATTTACACCAGAAATAACAAAGGAATTAAAAGCGAAAAAGTGGCAGGAGGTGGGAGATGTCGCACGGTCATTGGGATTATTAGATGGAAAGACATGGCATTATGTATGTGATACCATGTGGCCAAACTGGCGCAAAAGGACGTTGGTGAGTACGAGAACGTTTGCATATTTGTATATGGTACTGTAGACAAAGATAGGTTATGTACATAACATATATATATAACCTATAAATATGTTGGAAAACAAACACGAAATATTATGTGGGCTGATTTCAGTAGGATGGGTCGGGGTATTTTGGGTATGGTGGGGTAGTTTGAGTATAAATTACAAATTATTGAATAAATCTTAAGACAATTGTCTTACTGATACGTATAAAATGTATGTCATTTGTTTCTTGTGTATCAATGGGGAAATGTGAAAAGGTTGCATTGGTCACACTGATAACTTGCTGACAATAATTTTTTCATCACACTCAGTGCAGTATTATTGAGAAACCAGTTATGATACATTGATAAAATTCAGGTATGTATACATAACACATGTGTATTATATGTTATATTATATTAGATGATGTGGCAAAAGTTGATTTTTTTGTAATTTACAATTTACAAATATGGGGTAATTTGGGTATACTTATAGTTTTTAGGTAATACTGGCTGATGAAATGGCTATTTTTGTTTCAGATCATGCCTCGCACATATGTTAAGAAAAGAACACCTACATTTGGATCAGGTGATCTTGAAAAGGCCAAAGAAGAAATAAAAAAGGGCTCATCAGTGTATGCTGCAGCAAAAAAATTCAACATACCATATGAAACACTGAAGCGGTGGCAAGAATGTCCGCCTTCCCATCAGGGTGCTGGCAGGGGGACAGTACTATCAAAAGAAGAAGAGCAGTACATTGTTGGGGCTTTAGTGTACACTGCAAAATGTGGATATCCTATGAACAGAAGTGAGAGGGAGGATGGGGAATGTTAGGTTCCCATTTAATCAAGGGTGATTACAGAGGGAGAGCGAACAACAGTCTTACGATCCGGAGGGTGTGGAGGAGGACGGAGAGGGGTAGGCAGTCAATGACGGTGAGGTCGGTGAGGGAGTGGAATGTGCTTAGAGAGGAGCTGGTGAGGGTTGGTTTGTTCAGGAGAGGTCTGGAGGGAGAGTGAGGCATGTGAGCTTGCCACCGGGCGAAAGCCCAACTGCAAGATGTTGTTATTGTTGTTATTATTATTATTATTATTATTATTATTATTATTATTATTATTTGAAATATATGGTTAACAGTTATGTGAAATCTGTCGACAGAAAGACATCCTTTAAAGATGACATGCCAGGCTATGATTTCATTGTTGCATTTGAGAAAAGGTGGAAAGATGATCTTGTTATGCGAAAACCTGAGCTTTTAACTAAAGCACGGGCAGAAGGTCTTTCTCAGTTGTTGTCAGTGAATTTTTACACTTTACCAGCAGGTTCTTGACTATAATAATCTGAATGGACACTCAGAACGGATTTTTAACCTAGATGAGACGGGTCTCGCAACAGATCCTACAAAAGGTAAGGTTTTTGTACCAAAGAGTGCAAAAGTGGCCTACTCTCGTTCAGGAGATGCAGGTAAACTGCAGTACAGTGTTCTTTTTGTGGCAAGTGCGGATGGTGAACGTTACCCAACTTGTGTCATTTTCAAAGGGACTGGAGCCTTGCAAATTACTTGGGTTCAAAATGGACCCACTGGAGCGCTATACGGTGTCACAGAATCTGGTTGGATGCAGGACTACATTTTTGAAAAAAAGGTTAAATAATTTTTGTAAATTAAGTTAAGCACATTGAAAAGCCAATTTTGGTAATCTTTGATGGACATGGCAGTCATTTAACCTACAATGTTACCTGTACAGCCAGAGAACACAACATTATTCTTTTTTGTCTTCCTCCAAGTACATCTCATGCCCTTCAGCCATTAAGGCCGGTCCACACGCAACGTTTTGAGCAACTATTTACCTGCGCAGTCCAACTCGTTGCAGACAAGACGTAGCGTGTGGACAGGAAAACTACGCAGTTTTGTGAACTGCACGGAGACGGGGAGGGCTTTAATAACCGCACAGTTTTCGTGGCCTGTACAGACTTGTCGGAACGTGTGGACATTTCCTCCATCTTCTCCGTACTCGGGGCTCAGTTCTCCGTCGGTATTCGTGCCGGAACAGTGTCAATAAAGTTGAATAGCAGGTCACCTGTGAACGATGACGGATTTGCGACAGTGTACACGTGAATTTTTAACGGAGTTTATCGATTTGTACAAGTCCTATCCGTGTTTGTGGCGGGTAAAATCAAAAGAATACAGCGATAGGGACAAAAAGAGTCAAGCTTATGAGGTACTTGTGCAAAAATACACAGAGATAGATAGCACGGCCAACAGAGACAAAATCACAAGAAAAATTAATTCTTTGAGGTCGGTATACCGGAAAGAGTTGGGGAAAGTAACGAATTCTACCCGTTCTGGGGTTGGAGTCGATGATGTTTACAAACCATCACTATGGTACTTTGATTTGTTCGCGTTCTTGAGTGACCAAGAAACTCCGAGGGAGTCGACCAACACGATGGATGACAAATTAGCTCCATCATCTGAAGGAATAGAACAGGTAAGGCTATATTTGTAAGTTTACATTCTTATAAGAACCAAAGTGATAGAAGAAAAGAATCGCACACTGTAAATAATGTGTAGTACAAAAAACCCATACGTGCATTTAAAAATCATTCTAAAGAGACAACAATTTGCCTTGTAAAATTACTTAGTTGTAAAGTTACGAGGGAAATTCTTAATAAAACAATATAAAAATGTTTATACTTGCTAACACTTTGGTGAAATTATATTTTGGTGTGAAAATGATTAAAATGCCTAAATTGTAAATAAATGGTAAATATAAAACAAATTTAAAT
>PNEQ01067372.1:0-13123 GCA_003012365.1 Medauroidea extradentata | reverse complement strand
TTGCGTGTATAGTACGACCTCAATATAGATCCTAATACGTCGTAGTTGGAGACAGGCCGGCCGGCTTGGCGCAGGAAGCGGCGCCGCGCGGTTTTCGAACTGTCACTGCCGCATTTTTTAACGGATTTTCGCTATTTTTGTTTTATTTTTAATATTGTGACTTACCAAGTAATAACTGCAACTCTACAATTCATATTTTTTTGCCGTGAATTAGATACAGTATGTTTTATTCATTGTCAGCGTAATTCCTTACAATTTTTTTTGTCATATAATTTTGTTATTTTTTGAGGATTCCTGAGACTGTATTCGTAGAATCGCTACCTTCGTTAAATCCAGGGTTCGTAAAATCGGGGGTTTAGTGTAGTTATTTTACCTGGAATATTTTACCACTTAACATTCATAGCAGAAGGGGACAAGATGATACAGTGGATTTTCTATGTATTGAAACATAATGGATTGAAATATCTGCATCCGTGGAACACATTCTGGGGCCCATTTATTTATTTTACAGCATTTTAAGACCACATCTATTGAAATCTCTTACGTATTGAAATTTTTTGTCAGTCCCATGAGAAGTGATGGATAGAGAATCCACTGTAAACCCTTAAGTTAGCAGAACTGACTGTACACTACATATTTGGACTGGAGGCTGAATAGATCGTACCATTTCCTAGGGTCAAACAGGCCTTTTAGAAATTACCTCTCTCTTGTCGATACCAGTGCTTAAACTTAATATCCTAAAGGTGTAAGTTTGTTACCCAGCTGATGGAATTATTATTATTTTTACTGTTTTGGTGGTATTGTATAACAGGTTAACAAATTTCGAAATTGTTTGGGTCATGTATATTATGTTGGAAAAGCTTGTACCTGAAAGTTAGGACACTGGAATTTATAGTGTTTGATAAATGAGAAATATACAATAGCTAAAACTGTATTATTTATTTGTGTAGATACCAGAAGCCAAAAAAAAAAGTATGGTATCATAAAGAAAAGCAGGTATCCATCTTAAAGCTACAGGATATCTTGTTTGGCATCGACTAATGGTGGTATATGTTGCAGTGTCATGGGCACCAAGCTGCTTGTTCTGGGCTGGCCTGAACAAGTATTTGGCCCCATTCATCCGCTGGTCGGGAGTAGCGGGGCCTAGTGTACTGCGCTGGAGGGATACCTTACTGTTGGATGCTATCAGGAGAAAATATGACCAACAGCGCTGGGCAGCCACCACCCTAGCAGATTACTACCAGGTACTGGTATTATTTACATCACAGACAGATACATTTCTTGTATAGTAAAACACTACTAACAAATTTTTGAAAGACTTGTAGAACATTAGAACTATTTTGAAAGGTACAAAGTGAGTTCCAAAACACAGCTTTAATTGAGCTAAAACATATTTTGTTTAAAATTAATTTGGGCAAAGACTCCGTAGTTCTGTTGTGTGCAGAATGTAACAATATGTAAAGTACAGGTCCATTAAGAAATGTTAGCAGTAAGATTTGGAGAGGGTTGGAAAATCCAGTCACTTATGCTGCAACTCAGCTTAATCACCCACTTCCGATCACACTGCTACTACTCAGTACATGCTAGCTCTTGTCAGAAAAGGGGTGAGATGTAAAAGATTATCAAATACAGACAATACATCCCTAACTGCTTTAAATGACTATTTCTCAACAACTTCACTCTTCAGTATTTTCCCTGAGATATGACATTTCAGTAACTATAAAACAAGACACAGACCTACGTAGATATCAGCTTCACATGTTTGGCAACAGCTCACAGCATAGTACACCTTACGCTGCATTCAGGATACGATGGAACTTTTTTGATAGTTCTTCGGTTGTGTGCAAGTGTTCAACCACAAAAATATATCTTATTGTATTCCTACACCACCATGTGATTTAGCCAACGGTTTACACTCTCGTGTCAAAAGACACTTAACGATGCAAAGTGACATATGTTAATGTTAGACTATTTTGACGCCCGTCGGTGGTAAGTATGTAGAGTTGTCTACCTGACGGCATCTCTGTTTTGCCCTCGGGAGCAGGGTGCACGTGGCTCTGTGAATGGAGTCTTTGGTGCAGGATGTGTTCTCTGGAATTCTAGTAACTTGGTTGGATGACCTCAGTTGGCGGCGTTCCTCTGGTGTACATGTGAGGAACAGCAGGGCTCTGCCCACCGGCTCTTCTACCCTGGGCCAAGGTGACCCACTCTCTATATTGCCTGCCGGCCCTCTTTCAGGGTATAAGGACTTGAATGGATTAACGAGCGAGTGAAGCTTTCTTGTCTAGAGGCCGAAACAGGTACAAGTCGCGGAGCGCTAAGAGTTTGTGCGAGGTCTTGTTAAAAATTCCTGGGGGCGGCTTCCAGGGGGCCAATGCTATTGCGCCAGGCACCTGCCATCGGTTGCACGTGACGTTTGGGAGGCGTATTGACACCCTCTTGTCCCCTGAAATCGTTGGCGCTGCTTGAAAGGTGCTGTCAATCCCAGTAGGTGAGCTGCAAGATGACGTGTGGTGCGTATCGGCGCCCTCTGCCGCTGCGATTGAAGATGCCTTTTGAATGGTGTTGACTATCCCAGTAGGTGAGCTGCGGGATGACGTAAGGGGCGTATTGGCACCCTCCGCTGCTGCAATCGTGCGGCGCCAATTTGAGGTCGACAAACTAACCAATGATGCAATTCCCCGACGCTATTGGGAAGGCCGGAAGGGCAGAGAAAGTTAAGGAGGAAAATCTAGCCTGGCCTCGAAGCGAGAGGTGGCGGGTTGAACCAGGGAATGGGGAAGTTGGGGTATGTAGGAAAACCAAAAGTGAAAGGAAAAGGGCAGAACAGACAGAGGTAAGGTGGAGCTTTACGCGAATCTCACTGCGCTAGACGGGCTGGGTTGCAAGTGAGATTTCTGAATGCGAGCATTGAATGTATCTAGAAGACCTTTAGGGTAAAGAGCATGAGATATTGGTATGATTCTTCTAGAGTAGTTGGTAATAGAGTTATCCTGACGCAGCAAGTGACTACTGGGTGAGCCAACAAGAATAATCTCTACTTGCTAGCGCAGGGTGTTATCTTTACATAAATAGAGGACTTGTCACAGCATGATGAATATTACACTTCTTGGGTACTTGGTTTACAATCGGGGTTTGAGTCAATCACAATTTGATGACATACATTCAAACACCGGGGTCTCAATATGAGGTGCGAGAACAAGGGTGCGACAATAAAGATATTACACATCGAAAATAACAACATAAATTACCACAGAGCATTCTCTGATAAATGTAACTTACATGGCACTCCGGGCCATTCATATACTGGGCAAAAACTAAGGCCTTACTTGTGGCCGAAGCTGTGTGGCGATCATCTCTTTGATCCCGAGTGGTTTTCAATACTCAATAGCCTGTTTACTTTAGGCACTGCGGCCGTCGACGATACTGGACTAACAAGCAATACTGGGTTACTGGTAATTATGCGGCGATCTCTCTGATCCCAGGGAAAGGTTACTACATTCTATAACTCTCAAACTTTACGACACGGGGAAGTGTACAATAACATTTTAGAACTGGCATTACCTAGGGTGTGTCACCTTATTCAATACGCGGCGCGGGAGATGTGCATGGCAGCCCAGCTTCATCCCTACCCCTCCACACGTCCCTAATGTATGTATGGTGGGGTGTGAAGGACTCCCTTAGGCAAGAAGTCGACTTCAGTAGAGGGAGTGAGGGTTTTCCTTCGCAAGAAATCGCCTCGAGGAAAGGTGAAGGACTCCCTTAGGCAAGAAGTCCACCTCTGTAGAGGTATGAGGGTTTCCCTCCGCAAGAAATCGCCTCGGATTGGTGAGGGACTCCCTTAGGTAAGAAGTCAGCCTCTGTGGTGAAGTGGAGGGCTCCCTTTGCAAGAAGCCAGCCCTGGGTAGGACTGTATAGAGTGTGTATGTGCCGAGAGTCGGTAGCCCAGTGATCTGCCAGCGAACTCCTTTGGGAGTACCAGGCTGGCCCAGCCCGAAGGCCGAACCGCTAACGAATGACTCTCTGGGTGCAGCGCCTGCCTTATATACCCCTGAGGAGGGCTGAAAGAACTGTTAGCAAAATGGCCACTCGAAGCCATGAGCATTACAGGTGTGCCACACTCGAACAAAGGAAATACTCTCTTGTGGCACAAAGTTACTCTGGTACACAAATAAATTTCCCGACTTGAATTATAAATGCACGTATTGCCGTTTAACACTATAATTACTGCACAAAAACATTTACATAATCATAAAACACATTTCTAAGTAATAACAAACAGTACAATTTATATTTATGTGCGTATTTCCCGCGATTGCTGTTTAGTGCACTTCTATAGAGTCCGTGCACGGGATTGGTACTACTGGTGAGGCACTCTGCCGTAAACACTTGTATAGGTTAGCAAATGTTACATGGATGATAAACACTGGATAAACACTTGGGCATAAGTAAATACTGTTTCACAATTAAAGCTTCGTCTTCACACTCTTACATGTTAAAATATTATCCTTACGTCAAAATAAACGGCAATCGGCATACAGCAAAGGTGCAGGCGAATACTAGTGCCCTTAGGCCTAAATGGTAAAGTGTTAAAATTGGGGGCGAGCGTTAACGTAATTTATAAGTGGACGAGATGGCGTCGTGTCAAGCTGTGTTTATTATAAAACAGTGTACAGCCCCAGCCTGTACCAAAGGTAGTTTGACCTGTCAACAGTTATCCTTCAGCCACCTAGCACAAAGCGTGACTCGTCGGGAGGGCGAGGTCTTCTCTAATCACGTTTGTTTGGGAGCCGATTGCTTGAGCGAGAATTTGTGCCACGTAAGGTTCAGGTGCGTGACGGCTGCCGATGGTATGCTGCGCGACATGGTGATGGCTGTGGCGAGACTGTCCGCCCAATTTTCGTCTGTGCGCACCTTATGTACCCTGCTAGCCAGAGGTTCGCAGGGGAGGGAATAATTGGCAGTGATAGCGTCTCTGCCTAGTTGAGGGTCAGGAGGCACAGGGTGGTATGCTCGCTCCGGGGCCGCATGATGCTCAGGGGGTGGGTATGACTCCCACACTCTGTGGCGCATGGAGATACGTGGTGGGTTGTCTGCTTACAGGCGGCGGCAGCACGACTGGCAGCTGGCCAGCAGGGTATGTGACATTAAAGAGGATGTTTTTTTTTATATATATATATATACTGTATGTATGTATGTATATATATATATATATATATATATATATATAAAAATTTTGAATCTCGTTTCGCCACCAAATGTGATTGCTGTCAAAATAGTTTTACTGTATCCTGATAACAGTAGTGAAAATATAAATAGGAATAACATTTTACACCACTGTGCATAGTTTGAAACACCAGGATCACTGTGTGAAATATCCTGGCCTACGTCTACTATATAGTGGCGCTGTTTTAACAGACATGAACCAATTTTCCATCTGTTCCTTACAGCTTATTGAGTAGGCTATTTGCTAGCCTGCGTTAAAAGTCATGGCAATTAAAACATCTGTAGCGCGGGTGGTTGGCCTGGTTATCTTTGGGCAGTGCACGTTCGAGACCCACACAAGGAATGGTTAACCCATTGAGTCTGTACCAGTGAACCTCCCCTCTCACTTTCCCTTACCTGGCTTACAGAAGGGTATATAAATACAGATTGTAACCTTCAGTAGTTAGTCACCTCGTGATCAGTCACTCAACCTCATAAACCCATCCACTCCCTTCTTCCTCTGAAGTCAGCTCTGTGCTGTTAGCTTGATGCTCTATTGTGCCATCTGGTTCTATTGAGCCTCCTCCATGAGCGGAACTGTTGTGAGGTACCGTCTCACCAATTATTAAACTCAATGTGGCCACAGACCGGGAATTCTGGGATTGCCAGGAATACACAGGGAATTTTAAATGTTGAAGGGAAAATCTGGATAATACAAGAAATTCCAAACTATTTCCGGGAATTTTTGAAAGTAAATCATTTCTTCACGTTGCGCTAATAATGCGTAACTGGGGAGATTGTATGGAACAATCAAGAATTCTTTTTCTGAACTTGTGTACCATGTTGTTCATAAATCATAATATAAGACTGTCATCATGAGATAGGACCAATTGGAACTCGTACACCATCACCACACTAATCTGAACTACCTCCATGGCCTTTAGTCATCATATCAATGATTGCAAATAGAATTTCCTTATAAAAAATGCATATAGATAGGCTACACACCGAGCAACATTTTTGCTATTACTGTAGTTGTTCTTGTATTTTTCAACAGAAATTCTTATTTTTGCAAGCGTTTGTTTAACTTGCAATGTTTGTATGTTTGTTCAGATTAAATCTTGCAGCTGAATTTTAAAGCAGTCATCATCAAACGATTGAGCTGAAATTTTGCATACACGTTTAGTTTGAATGACAATGCATGGTTAGCTGAGTAACGTCATTCTAAATCCAATATGCTGGACCACCTAAGATGGCGGACTTGTTATTTTTAATTACCGTATTTGCCGGCATATAAGATGACAATTTTTACATATTTTTGGCCCTCAAAAATTGCTACTCGTCTTATATGAGGGTGCAAAAATTTTTGGTAGCCAAAAATCATTTGAAAGCTAAGCTGTAAGCTGTGGAGTTGTATGATGTTTCAAGGAATTGCATTTTTCATCACAAATGAAAACGAGTGCCCCGTTTATTTTAATAAAATTTACGGTACAAAATTTTGATGAGTGTCATTCATAATAAAGGACACTTCCTCGCAGCGAAGCGACGATCGATGCGAGCGCGTGCTGAGATTATAATTTGTCTCCAGATGGCCTAATGAAACTCCCCCCAAATCTGATACAAAATCCCCCCAAAATAGCTATTTTGGGAAAAAATCCCCCCAAATATTTTACATGCTCGAAAGCCAAAATTAAATGTTTAATTTTACAGTAGGTTATGGAAATTACTGCCACATATGAATTAAAACTTAGTAACATCGTAACTCTAAATAAATCAATAAGTATTAACAGCATTACACATTACATCACTTTAAGAGTTCTCTCAGATCAGATTACAAACATTTTCAACAAGTCATAAAATTTTAGCAACATCAGATACTATCATAATGTCTTAATTCCTTCCTATTAACAAGTGTAACTAGCATATTAATACATCATTATCATTTCAGTATGAATTTTACTGCTTTAAATTATTGCACTTCACATATAACTCATTCAAGTCATTTATGACTGACACTACATAACACATTGAAATACATAATAAGTATATACACAAACATAATATTTATAGTTCAGACAGTACTTCAACTGTTAGTTCTTCTTGAGGTGTGTTTTCAGTGTTGGTACCATACATATGTTCTGAAGAAAATCTTTTCAACATAGCTTCTGTTGGGAAAAATTCTGTACAACCAGAAGGAAGTCCATATCGAACTCTCAAAATGCTGTCAACAGTTTTGACAGACATAAGATTTCTCAGTTTGTCTTTAACAATATTCACAACAGAAAAGGCTCGTTCAACAGATGCATTTGAGAAGGGCAAACTTAAAAGGGAAACAGCAAGTTTTTTTATATATGTCCAAATTTTTTGTTCACTAATGCATCTGTCTGCAAAAAAACTTCAGACCAAAAGTCTGCGGAACTGTCCACAATTTTCCATTCTGTTCTGTGCAATGCACTCCACTCTTGTAAAGTGTCGTCGACATCTTCACAAATGTTTTGGAATTTTTCTGCTAATCTTGATATGTCTGGCTTAAAATGACTTGTGGCATTCTTAGGGAATAACAGCTGCACCTGTAGTAGGAGGTCTATGTTGTCTGGTATTCTGGCCTGAATTTCCTTGCACAACACAACTAAAAAATCTCTGCATCTCTTCTTAATGGTACAAAGCTCACTTGCATCAATCTCAGTAGCAGCAATTGTAAAATTGTATCCAAAATGCATATAATCTGCATCCATTGCATAATTTTCAATGTTGAAATTTGTTAAATCAGATTTCTTTAAGAGTTCTAGTCTGGCAGGTGGAATACAAATACTTAAATAATAAAGGAGAAGTTCATTCAAGTCTTGGATAAGTTTGAATGGTTCTGCATTATCTGCTTGGAATGATTTGTTGACCTGTGTTATTTGCTTTAACACAGAGGAAAGGAATGTCATATACAGAAATGTAGCTTTCGATGAAAGCATACAAAACAGTTGTTCAGCTGTAAAACACCTTTCTTTGTCTATTGCCATGTTGAAATGTAGTTTCAAAGCATCCCACTGATCAATTATTTTCACAATGGCCTCATGGCGAGCAAGCCACCTGGTTCCAGATAGTTTGTTTATTTTTAATGGTTCTTTGCTCTCCATTGTCTCGTAAAGTTTCTTGTATTCAATTTGCCTCTTACAACTTTGAGAAAACCAATTATGACATTCTTTGACAAGAAAATCTAGAAAACGCGGTAGGGTCATGCATGCTTTCTCTGCTGCGAGGTGTAATGAATGACAAATACATTTAATAACCACAAGTTCTTTCACTGTACACTTAAGAATTGAAGAAAAAGAATTATGAGCACCAATCATCACATTTGCTCCATCCACACCAATGCCAATCAAATTCTGCAGTTTTAAACCATCTGCCTCAAGTTGGTTGGTGAAAGTCTTTGAAATTGTTGCTGCATCTCCAGATTCAATCTCCACAAGCCTGTAAAAGGTGGTGACTACTTTCTTGTGCCTAATGCTAAAATATCGTATCACAAGACAAAGAAGCTTCTTGTTGTCAATTGTAGTACTTTCGTCCACTATCATTGAAAAATACGAATTACCTACATCTTCTATCAGATCCTCCAACATGCATGGAGAAATCACATTATTTATCAAAGCAGTGCATTTTGTTCATGCAGCTTTAACTCTGATAAAGTTTTAGAAGTCTCATCCAGGCTTATGATAACTGTGCCTAAATGATCTGTGGAATTTACAGAGCAGTGTTCAGCAACAAATGCTGCAATTTTTAGTTCTGCTATTTTTCTTTTTGAAGAGAGAGTTTTGATGGCAAAGTCTGTGATCTTTTTGTTATCATTACCACTCAATTTTTTCTTTACAGCTTCTGTATGTTTTTTTTTTTGTTTTCGAATGCACAATGAGGTCTTTCTGGTGAGCATGGAGATTAGTTTTGCAGATAGCACAGTAAGCTCTCGTACTGTCGTCATGAACACTGGTGAGCCATCCTAAAACAATAATACATTGTAACATCTATAGCAGTGGCGATGCGTGACCTAATTTGAAAGGCAAGCTACTAATTATATTTGCGACTACCAGGATTTTAGCGTTTAAAAAGGGATATAAAAGAGGGTGGGGGAGGCTTAAAACTCTAAATCTTGTTACGGAATAGCGAAAACCCCATTAAACATAGATAAACAGAGAAATAATAAAACCTACTAAAAAGCATATTCCGTGGCAGTAAGCTTGGCAGCCAATTTAGCAACTGACGTAACGGAAATCGTACCGTAATGGCTTGTATGGCGGCTGTCTGTTATGGGATCAGGTGTCGCGCCAAAAATTCTTTATCAGGATGCGTGAAGGCAATATAACAATATGAAGGGATACCTGATATCTTAAAATAAAACCAAGGAACCAGCTAGGAAGTCGGTCAGACTGCCATGTTAATATCTACAGAATGCCGCGTTTCCGTTAGGAAATAACGGCTGGTGATGTGGCCGATCTTGAGGCATGCGCATTATTATAATCATCACACTCTCATAAAGCCTTCGTTTAATATCCTGCCATCAACACTGTTGAACAATGTTTGTATTATTACAAAGAAAAGCTTTGGAATCCAAGTTGCCAATAAAGCCTTAGTAATACTAACTCTGCAAAATTACGTATTTTCAAAGTTAATTGTAGTATAAGTAAAGGTACAATTGATTTAACACAAAATATAACACATGCACAGTTTCCAAATGTCACACGCTATAATGCGCACACAGAAAAAACAGCACAGGATCGGCGCACAGAAAGTTTGGTAAAAAGTCAAATTATTGTGTGGCCTGTGCGTGTGCGCCGCCAATCAAAATGAGATACTGCCGAGCAAAATGAGGATACTGCCGAGTTCATGTGGAGCTTGGTTATCAATTAGTTTGGAATGAACCTGACTACAGTTGTATAAGGTTTCTACCCACGTGTTTAGTTTATGTAAACAAGCGTGGCGTTTTGCGAAATTTACTAATTATTAATTTGGGAGATCGGGCATCATGCTTTTAATTGATTACAATAACAAATGTATGAAGTAAACAATTATATTTACTATTGCTGCAAAAACACAAACAAATAATATACCATACATAATTTCCATCACACTTCGTGGAGACATCCCGAACATCTGTCCACGTGTGCGGCGATAAATGTAGCTTACGATATTTATATGTACACGTTTGATGTGTGCCTGTGCCTGGGCTACATCAATTGTAGCGTAGCCTTTAGGCTTCCTTCGGCAACTGGGTTTCCAAAATGTTTCGTTGCAAAAGTAGCCTACATAAAAATTACTGTCAACAATCGATCTCACAAGGATGGTTTAGATATGTTTATGAGAACAGAGCACAAAACACCATTAACTTATAGAAATTAATCCTGCAACATTTACAAAAAGTGAGAATAAAGATAAATTTTAAATAATATTACAAACATGTTAAATTACGCAAATTTCGGGTGTCGGCTTACCTTCTCTGATGAAGTCACATCGTTGCTGAAAAGTAAAAACACTGCTGGAGAAGGTTTAGCACGTAATCCACGTACACAACACTTGCGTTCACATGATTCCGTTTCATTAATTGTTTTTAGTCTCGTAAGACTATTTTTAATCCCTAGTATAGAGAGCGCAGCTAATAATTTTAAATTTCAACGCACAGTAACCAAATTAAATAATAAACGATAATATTCACTTGGCAGCATTACCGTGCAGCGCGGGAACTTGCCAATATACTCAATTCGTGTAGCTTGTAAAAATCAACTGCCGGTGACCAGTGTTGCCAACTGAAGTTTAAAGAAAACCACTAATGGCACTGGAATAATCCCCGGAGACCTATCTTATCAATAGAAAAGAAAATTTCCAATTTACTAGTATCGTTTTAAACTGTCTTCGCCTCCCTGTTTAATCTACGTACAATTTACAAAACTTGACCGGTAGTAGATTATCTGAAATCGCAGTAACTGGTAACAAAACCACTAAAGTGGCAATTCTGCTAGGTTCGGCTATATTCGGAACACTTCGGCGAGAAAGCACTGCAATCGTAGCTTCTAACCACGGTCGTAGAAGAACAGGTCTGGACACTCGCTTAAATATTTGACCCCCTTGTTGTTTGGCTGTAGTTCACCAAGTTACCGAGTATATTGTGTTTTATTGGCGCTGATGTTACGGCGGTCGGACTAAACTCCACCCACTTCCTTTCCGTTAAGATAAACAATTTATCAAAACTTTTTTTTTATCAATATATGAAACACTCCTTTCGCTCACAATTTAAAATCATGGCTCCAGAAATATTTATTTACTTTATAAAATTAACAAAGGAAAAAAGTGGACGGAATTTGATTCCTACCGCCCGGAAAACAGCGCCAAAAAGTACGGCATTCTCGGTAACTTGACGAACTACAGCCAAACAACAAGGGGGTCAAGCAAAATACATTGTTAGATAGGCGAGTGTCCAGACCTGTTCTTCTACGACCGTGCTTCTAACACAGCGTTACGTAGCCAATCACCTCCCGTGTTCCTTCCGCCCGGCCACCCCTCCAACCCCTTCATTCACCTGAATACAATCGCTGCAACTCTCTCCACTAGAAGCGATATTGGAAGCGCTTTTCAACAGCTTGCTTTGGTTGTTTACTAGTTCTTATCATCCAATTGACAGTGTTGTAATCCGAGCAGAATTCGTAAAAGATACATCTATCTGCAGGAGTCATAGTTGGCTTCTAGTAGAGACAAGGTTACAAGTAAATATTTTTTATAATCAGATAATTGTCAGGAAGCTGCCTGGGCAAGCACTGCTTGCCTTGCTTACCCTGACGAGACGCCACTGATCTATAGCTATATATTTTCCAAACTCCCAGATTTATAAAGAACATCATCTTGTTCAGACAGTATCTCAATTCGAAAATTACTCGCTGAAGTGTTCATTGAGATATGGCCTAAAAAGCAATTTCAAAAATATTCAAACCTTACCTGAAAATTCCGTTTCAGTTTCCCAAGTCTTTCTGTACTTCCGAATATACGAAGTATTGTCTTTCGGCATTTCTCAAAATAATAATGTCCACTTAATACAAAATACACCTTACTTGCATTCACTGAACAAAAATTACAGTTAACATCATCCACAAACCTGACACTGCAATTCACAAAACATAACGCTACCACAGTTTTCTAACGGCCATAACACTGCCACCAAAAGTTATTCTTTTCTTTTCTCATGCATAAAATAAACAAACTGGCCTTGCCAAACCCCCCCAAAATCCTCCCAAATAATTCTTCCCCCAAAACTTTCCCCAAGAGCATAAAATTCCTCCAAATTTGGAGGGAAAACCCCCAATCTGGCAACACTTTTGCCAGCCTACAACTCTCGGGCGGAGAAAACGAGGATCTAGGTCCGCATGCTTTCATCCTTTGTCTCGCAAGCACAAGACTCTCGGGCGGAAATAACGAGGATCTAGATATCGTACCACACATTCATGTGTCTACCGTCTAGTGCTAGGCTGGCAGACAACAGCGCACAGGAATGCGATGACCTTGCAAGCAGCTGTTGTTGCCCAGCTTTGCCATGTAGTGCGCGGCGTGTCTCTGTCCTGCGTTGCCAAGTCGCGCACACCTGCTGGCAAATGGAGATAATCGCCGGCCGCCACCGTGCATTTCCTTGGCTCTTGGGCGCGCGGAGGGCAGAAGTAGCCAATATTATTCATTTATGTGTCTATTATGATGTTTAAGGGAAATGGTGCACGCTGAAAATCAGTCATGTGTGGGAATAAGCCGCAAATAGGCTTAAACCGTCCACAAACGCGTACTTGTATGCTATCAGCGCGCAGTTAGATCGTATATAACGCAGGGAGTCGCTTATCGCCAGTCAGTTGGCCGCGAGCCTTCGTAGAGCGAGGGTGCGCTTCACTTCGCTGTGCGCTAT
>PNEQ01067371.1:0-13122 GCA_003012365.1 Medauroidea extradentata | reverse complement strand
TTTAAAACCCGTTACAAAAAATGTTTATGTTAAATAAAAAATTTCAAAATTTAAATTTTTTTTGGTACTTTTAGAAATTTATTTTAAACACAGAAATATTTTATAATGTGTTTGTATATGCTTCAAGCCGTAGACGGTGACGTGTAGTTTTGATGAGATTTTTTCCATTTCATTATATTTACTGTTTTTCAAGTTTTGTATGAAGTAAAAATATGCAAATTTTGACTTTGAAGTGACATTACGAGAAAACTAGATGAGCTAATTTTTTTCCGTTAGATGTTAATGTACTCTTAAGTAATGTCTACAAAACTAACACTATTTTATACAAATATAAAATTATGAATTTTTCCCCACTTGAACGCCCTTAAGCGGTGACCACATTATTTTATTTATGGACAGCGTAGTTAAAAGTCTAACGCTTGTTTCTATAATTGTGTTTCTTGAATTCGATAGTTATTTTTCCATATGCAGCAGTCTGAAAAAACTGTTTTTGGCCATTTTGAGGAGCCCGAAAATGATGTTTCTAATGAACGTGCCGAATTTTTAAAACTGTAGCGACATAATTTGAAGTGTGTGTTCTTTTCGTAGATATTCAGATATAATGCGCTTTAAATGGTTTCGTAAAAAAATAGTCGTCGCTCGCTTCAACGCGTTTGAAGCGCTGGTAGGCAGGCCCCTTAAGAGTGCGTGGTAGATAAATAATCGCAGAAAACATCAATTTATTTTTACGCTTTTATGGAAGCCAATATGGATAAAATACTCAATGACAATCCTAGATAATGCTATTTGCCAACACTATGAGTGAATATTTATCCAAAATGACTAATTCGTTACGCGTGATCTCTTGCGCCGCAGTTAAATGCACGAGGTTCCGGCGTCAGAGATTGTGCCTCAGAAGTTCGTAACACTGGAAACTATTTTGTTTAAAACGCCAGCTGAAAGTATTGTCTAGGATTGCTATTGTTTAATTTTCGCAAATTGTCTTCAAGGAGCCTACAGTTATATATTAATGCTTTTAGCGTTGAATTATGTACCACGCGCTCTTAAGGGTGTTCCAGTGTGGAAAAACCATAATTTTATATTTGTATAAAATAGGGTTAGTTTTGTAGACATTACTTGAGAGTACAATTTCCTCTAACGAAAAAAAAATTAGCTCAGCCAGTTTTTCCATAATGTCAGTTTAAAGTCAAAATGTGCCTATTTTTACTTCATGCAAAACTTTAAAACCAGTAAACATAATGAAATTGAAAAAATCACATCAAAACTACATGCCATGGTCTACGACTTGAAACATACAGAAAGCCTTTACAAAAAATTTTTGTACTTTAAATTGCTACTTTATTACTTTTAAAAGTTTTTTTTAAATACAAAATGTTTATGTAAACGGTTTATATATGCTTCAAGCTGTACACTGTGGTATGTAATTTTGATGTGATTTTTTTTTTCATTTCATTATGTTTACTGGTTTTCAAGTTTTGCATGAAGTAAAAATATGCAAATTTTGACTTTGAACTGACATTATGGAAAAACTGGCTGAGCTAAATGTTTTTCGTAAGAGAAAAATGTACTCTCAAATAATGTCTACGAATCTAACCTTATTTTATACAAATATAAAATTATGATTTTTCCACACTGGAACACCCTTAAGGGCCCTGTACAGCAGGTGCTAGATGCCACACTTAGGTGAGGAAACAGGCAGGCGATAAGGTCCAGACTGGCTCGTACGACAGAAACCGTGTCGCCTTTATGCGCGGAGCACGAAAACTCGTGCATTGTTTTGGTCGTTGTCCCCCCCCCCCCCCTTTTATGGGACTTTATTAAGCGGTGACCCTTCCTTTTTTTACTTACGGAAAATGCGTAGTAAATTCCAGCGCGTGCTTGTCTATTTTTGTAATACGATTAGGGTTGGTATTTGCCATTTTTAGCTGCTCGGAAATCATTTTTCTAAGTATTATGGGCATGACCTTTCATTTATTTCGAACAATTGTAAATAACTAAATTTTTTTTTAACCAAATGCTTTGTAAAAATTTGAGACTGTGTACAGTTTATACGGTAGCCTACACAATTTTGCAACGCCGTTTTTTTTTAAATAATGTACCGCTTGCTTCCAAACAAGTAATTTTGCTTTATGTTGGCTTATTTTGACAACAAAATATGTGATATTTCAGGGGCAAAAATCCAAAAATGTGTTTGGTGTGTTACGACAGAAAAATTCGGATACGAACGATAATTTATAAATGTTAAAACTGTCAGAATGAATTTTTGATATATGTCTTAGTTCGCGTTTAAAAAATGTTTTCGGAACTACTGCAAAACTTAATAGTGAGGTTTTATATCTAGAAAGAAACAATAGAGAATCATGGTTTAAATGTCGTTTATTTTTGTAGATAAACACGTTTACTATTACTCTTAAGGGCTTGTTCCCGAGTTTTTTTCAGACTGGTGCCAATAACTCAAATATTTTTTAACCCAAAGTTTTGAAAAAAATTGAGTCAATGTGCAATCGCACGATGCACAATACTGTGGACGCGTTTTTTAAAATAATGTACCATTCGCCAGCAAAAAAAAAAAAATTATAATAATAATTTCCTTCATTTTTGCTTATTTCACGACGAAAAACCTGGTACTTTGGGTAATGGAATCAAAAAAACCGTTCAGTATAATTCTACAAAACAATTCAGCTACAAATTATAACATATAAGTGTCAAAACTGTGCAGCGAAATTTTGATATGAGTATTAGGTAGCAATAAAAAAAATATTTTCGAAATCACTGCAAAACTCCGTAACAAGGCCTTAGAAACACTTTCTCCTAACACGCTGCAACAATGTTCGTGCGCCAGCTATATATACGACGGCTTGTAAGTTTGTACGTGGCAGGTCTCACTGGTTGTCCTTGCATTGCTACAATAAGACAACTTTTACGACTGTGTACGCCATTTGAGTATACTGAAATGTCAAGTTACCTGATTTTTTTTTGTACTGTGTGAAATTATATTGTTTTTTATGAAGTTTTTTTTACGAATCTGGTTTCAAATATTACACGCTGCTTTGTAATATATAGGGTTTTTTTTTTTTTTTTAATTCTGAAATGAACACGAGAATAACCTATTTGGAATTAAATACTATCTGCTCGTGGCGATTGTAATTGATGTTTTAAATTACAAACAACAGTGTAAAAACTGTCCCTTTTCTCTGTGTGTTTCTCCATCTCTCTTTGTCAATCCACATTTCAGTAGCAGCCGCTCGGGATGAATCCTGTTTGTTATATTGCAATGCATCGTCAAAAATTGGACTCTATATATTTTTTGTAGGATTTAATATTGGTTCGGTTACAGCTCGGGAACACGTGACCTTATTTCGGTTGCTCTGTGCTGTTTGCAGTCGCATTTAGCATAAAAAGTCGTTAGTGAGCGGGATATGGTCGCTTTATTGGCACATTGTAAACACAGGATAATGCGGATATTAAAACAAGCGGACGTGTTTTTCTTTTTTCGATAACTTGGTACAATTGTGAGGTTATGAAACATTTCAAGCGCTCCATGTATGTGCGTGCTTAGTATAAAATGGCTCGAAAAAAATATTTTTTATCATTATCACATCGAATGTACTCAGTAAAGGACTTATCATTTCTCTGCAACAAAGCACAGTTTTGTTGCGATTATTCCTCGCTTGATTATGTTTTACCCGAATTTCTGAACACTAAATTGGCAAGCAGTGTTTTCAGAAGTACACTGAAAAAAATTATTTCTAAACGCAACATACCGATGTATGACAGTTTAAATAAAAAAAAAAATATATTTGGTAAAATCGTTTTCCCACAAGCTTACGTCAAAGGTAGTGTTCCTGTACATATTTAGTAAATAGTCAAATGCATCCTGGTGTAACCAGACTTGTGTAGTAACAATACTCAACAGTTAGAGCCCACGGTTTTTTGCGAAAATAATTCTGCAACAGTTTGTTTCAATATCTTATGTGCACATATACAGCCCTGCTTCACGGTCAGTGATTGGCTGTTTGTAACTCTCAGTGTCTAGGTTTATACCCGCAAACCACAGACGTGTGGTGTCGCAGTAACCTTGTTCCTGTTGGCACAGTCAAATGAGCCACGTCTGTGCTGTAGTACATTCTGCCAGTAACCATGAAGGTCAGCTTTATATGTGCACGTAAGGCATTGACACAAACTGTTGCACAATTCTTTTCTCGAAAAAATCGTGGGCTCTAACCATAGTTGTTTTTATTCTTTAATTTTATGAGCATGACATTGTAGCCTGCAATGTCTTTATCCACTGTGATTTTTTTTTTTTTAGTTTGGTATATTAGTTGGTTTTAGTGTAGTCGTTAAAACGGAAACATGCAAAATATGACTTTAACAAGCCATTACGCGAAAACTATGAGATATAAAAAAATTTCACAAGAGCCAAATTTAGTCACATTTTATGTCTAAAATAAGAAAAAATATCTAGTACAAATAAAAAATAAAATAATGATGATTAAAATTGCGGTTGACCGTGCCCTTAAGTCTCGTCGACAGAGAGGTTGTTATAGACGATGACGTACAACTTAGCATAAAGGACAGGAGCTGGGAGAGGAGTTGACCATAGTTTTTACGGAATCATCCCAACATTCACCTGGTGCGATTTCGGGAATTCATGGAAAACCGAAATTAGGATGGCTGAACCGGAGGGTCGAACCCGGATTCTCCCGAAAGCGAGTCCAACGTATTACCGCTGTGCCACGTCGCGAGGTCACAAGCTGAAGTATGATCAGTATAGAATACTTTGAATCGGTTATTAACTTCCATTGCTATTCAGGATTTGCTTTTTTTTTTAATAGTTGCCTACTTTTTACTATCACACCCTTAACAGTTATTTGGGGCTTAGACCCGCGCCCCCCTTTTTATTTTGTTGCAAGGAGACTGGGGAAGGCGATGAGCCGACTCAAACTCTTACGCTAAACACCACATCGTCTTTAGGCGCGGAGTGCTAAATTAGTTTGCATTTTTTTTCGTTGAAAATGTTTTTGAACGATACTTCAAGTTGTGACCCTGTTATTTTATTTGTAGAAAGTATGTTGTTAAGTCAGGTTTCTGCAATTGCATTTTTTGATAACATTAGATATTTTCTCATACACAGCAACGTGAAAAAGCCAGAATTTTTACTACTTTTAAAGAGCTTGGTAATCCTGTCTTTAATTGGCTGACGCAATTTTAAAACCATAAGATCACAGTTTGAAGTGTGTCTTCTTTTCGTACAAGTGCTAGTGAAAATATTGATTTGTTCATCGTTTTAAAGCTAATTATAAGAAACTCCCAGAAATTCTGCAGCAGTGTGAGCCGCAAACCGATGAAGAGAAGAAGAAAAATGGCACTGATGGCATGCAAGGTAACTTGGAAAGATGGAATTCTGGAGTCATAATATTCAAGTAAATTTGCAAATCCATAGAGGCTACGTCACCTAGTTTATTATTAATAATTATTTTCGTTTAGTAAATTAAGGATGTAGAAAATAACCGGCAATGTTTTCTTATAAAAACATTACATTTTACTAATAGGTGCGTATTATAGGATGAAACCGGTACTCGGAGTTATTTAATGTTCACTATTTGGTGAGAAAGGCTTTTTATCTTAAAATGTAAATTAGCCAGATATTTTCGTAGTTACACTTTAATTTTGGAATACAATGCACGTAATGGAATGTAAAGTTATTAGGTACGTCCCTATTGAAGTATTTTCAATTAAATGTTGCCATATTTTCAACTAGGTAGGAACTAAGAAAGGCATGAAAGTAAGTGACACGGGCCCTTATGAGTCGTATAGCAGACGCTAGATGCCGAGTCTGATGTAGGGAAACAGGCAGGCTATAAGGTCTACACTGGCTCCTGCGTCAACAATCGTGTAGCCCTTATGTGCGGGTCGCGAATACGGCGTGCAGTGTTTCGTTCTATGGCATTTTCCTATGGGAATATAAGAGGTGATGGAACTATATTTGTGGAAAGTGTCAAATCCAGCGCATGCTTCTGAATTTTCGTTTTACGATTTCGGTTGGTCTTTTGTATTTGACAGCAGTCTGAAAAAGCCGTTTCTGGTCATTTTGAGGGGCCCCGAAACCATGATATCTAGAAAGCAAAAATTGAGAAGCATAGTTTGAAACGTGTTTTATTTTCCTAGATAAAGATTTCAAACACACGTTTACCAAAAAAAAAATAATATCAGAGTTTGACTGGCATCTCCCCCTCTTGTTACCTTGTGTAGATAGATAGGAACATAGGGATCGCGGTGGCCGAATGATCAAACCATTCACCTTGCACCAAGGCGAACCGGTTCAATTCCCGGCGGGGTCAGTCCCCGGATTTTCGCATGTGGGAATCTCGCCGGACGATGCCGCTGGTCGGGTGGTTTTCTCGGGGATCTCCGGTTTCCCCCGCCCCTTCATTACATCGCTGCTCCATATTGACATCATGTCACCTCCCACCAGATCACCAGCCTTGATAGCTCCGGGCTTCGAGAAAGGCGCCGCCCTTAAGTTCGTTTCAAGTGCTCTGTAAAATCGTAACATCGGCAATATCAATTATTTTTTAATATTTTTATGTGACAAAAATGTGTATCACTAACATTACAGACGCTCTACACAGCCCGTCGAGTCTTGTATATAAAGAGCTGCTGTCATATTTTTAATTCAGTCGGCCACGGGCGTTGTAAGAGCAGGGTCACGCTACTGTCAGCTGTTATCACGCAACTCTACACCTCCCCGTGGCAGCTCGTCACTTCGTAGAAGGATATGTACAATTGTTTACAAATATGTTTCTTTATGTTTTTATAACGTTTATCACTTAGTCCGGACGCTTTATTTCATTTTAAATTGTTTAATTTTATTAAGCCCGTTGATCTATGTTGGATGTTGGGTATCTGCTCGTGTAACAAACGAATTTGTACGCTAGACATGACGTTATGTGTATAAGTAGACTCCCGACTATCCGTGTGTGGATTATTCGATGTGCGGATTATCCGCGCAAAATATTTCACTTTAAATAGTTGAAAAAATATTTTTGAAATTTTTCTCTATTTATAAATAAACGCTGTGTTTACTCGCATAATGTCCACGAACGTGTTATGCCACAACCGTATTGTGAAAGGCTTGAAGAAGATTTAAGTATATTACAGCAGGCGAAACAAGATCCGCGCACGTTTGGGTTAACGAGATTGACCCGTGCCGCTCATGGCTGGATTAACGAGAATTATTTGTGATTTTAGATTATTAGCGCATACCTCCTAATCATTAATGCCAATAATAGAGAGCATATTGTATTAAATTGCTGCCTTTTATTGCAGGAATGAACTTGACCTGAGATTTAAGAAAGTGTAAAAGTAGATTATCCGCGATTTTACATTATCCGAGTAATCGGCACCCTTTATTAGTGCGGATATTCGGGAGTTGACTGTACTTACAATGCTCGCTGAAATTTGTCGATGAGAGGAAAATGTCACTAGTGACGTCGAATATATATATATATATATATATATATATATATATATATATATATATATATATATATATAGAGAGAGAGAGAGAGAGAGAGAGAGAGAGAGAGAGAGAGAGAGAGAGAGAGACGGAAAAATTCGCGGGTTCACAGACGTGTAGGCTAGACTCCAAGAACATATGTGTAATCGTGCAGACAGCAGCTGTTCATTAGCTGCTCGCTGACACTGTGAAATGGGCCTGTATTCATGTACAGTTTTATTATTGGCTCGGTTACTTCCAGAAAGTGTCGAGTAAGGCTACGGCCAACTATGAACGTGATAGACATATACTTGCTTGAAGTCTAGCTTGCGCCTAATAGAAAACGCGAAATGTTCATGTCTCTAAATATATATAAATGCATGATTTTCACTCTTATACAGCCTTAAGGCTGGGTTTTAGTCGCCATATTAAATTGTATTATTTTTCGCTTTTTTGGAATTATAAGAAGAAACATCGATGGTGCAGATGCAAAACCGCGTATGTCAATTTTTGGCAGTATTTTCATTTTAACACATTGTTCCTCGGCAATAACAAGGATGTCCAATAAATTAGTTTTTTTTTTCAAAGCACATTTTATTGCATTGATGCAAACTAAAGGGCTGTAAAATTCCTTCCACGCCAGTAAGATTTCATCTCCAGTTTATCCGCCCATCTGAGCTCTTTCCAATTGTGACATACGAGGTTTTGCATCTTCACCATCGACATGTCAAATATGCGAGTATACCTCAAATTATATTTACATTTCGCTACAGTACATACATTGCTATTTAGCTATTAACATATAATTACTAGCAATGTGTGTGGTAAATTTTTATATATTCATTATTTGCCCGACAAATTGCGATCTAACTATACATTACTAGCTATATTGCCATGCTAGTATTGTAGCTCAAGGTAAATAGAATTTGCGGTGTAATCGCCTTATCATTGTTCTTCTCAGAATTCCAACGACTTTAGTAGAACAGGTCCTCTAGAGATGTGTTTTTCTCTCATAGCTTGGCGGGAGAGGGTTGCGGCTTGTGTTCGGTCACTCTCACCATACCCCCCCCCCCCCCCACAAACCACTTCACGCCCCACTCTTCCCACTAACACCCCGCCCCTTAGCGACGGGTCTGTGCTCGCAGTGCAAAGTGTAAAGGGCCGCCGCCGAACTTCGTTACCGGTCGCCACGTTGTAAGGGTTTGTGGTTTTGATGGCGAGGGGTTGGCAGCCTGTGGTGGGGGAGGGTGGGCAAGTTCGCAAACTACCGTGGACCGTGCAGTTTGTGTAACGGCCTCTAGCGGGCCTGAGATGCTGGAGGGAGGGGGGTAGACAATGTGGGTTAATTAATCCCTGGTACCTTGGAACTGCTAAGATGGTGCGGTCCCCTAAGGATGGTTCGGGTCGCAGACACCACCTACTCCTCACCATCTTGCGTATCTCCCCTCCTTCACCCTTCATATACCCTGATGTTGTGTTAGGGTAGGGGGGACCTTCGTGACGCGGGAAACTTCGACGAGGTTGTTTATTTAAGGGTGTTCAAGTGCGATTAAATCATTATTTCATAAAATATCGTTAGTTTTTTAGACGATACTTGTCAGTGTAGTTTCCTCTTACAAAACAATTTTATCTCTCATGGTTTTCTCATAACGGTGCGCCAAAGTCAAAATTTGCTTGTTACAGTGCCTTGCTAATAGTGAAAACCAATCAACCTACTGCGAACTTGCATCCTATGAGCTAGGCAGTAAAACCTTTAAAAATCCATAATACCATATTTTGAATTTTTTTAAAAATCACAGAAGTTTAGATAAAATTTGCAAAAATTCAACATTGCTAAAAAAAAAAAATACAAGTAGTTCGCGGAATGTTTCTTGATGTTTTATTACGTAGCCCATCACATGTTATTTAGCTGTGAATTATTTCACTTACGTAAGTCAACTGGTTTTCACTGTTTTCATTGCAGCAGAACATGTGAATTATGACTTTGACGCACTTTTTGAGAGCACTATACCACTTAAAATGGTTTTGTAAGAGGACATTGCACTCACAAGTATAATCTACAAAGCTGACACTATTTGATTGTAAATATAGGCCTACGATTATGATTTTGTCGCACTTTTACACCCTAAACGAACATTTCACTTAGTTTCGATGAATGTTCCAATCGTCACAGTGCCGTTAAAATGTGTCTTTTTGTAGTAGACTTATTTGCATGATGCCCGAAGGACCACGCTCACTTGCGAAGTAGCTGAGAACTACGTAAATTAATTTCTTAAATTAATTTATTAAATTCCAATGCAGTTAATTTATTAATGTTCATTACCGGACAAGCGCCGCACACAACGAAAACCCGTAGAATATTGATACCCTTTGTTTTCAGACATAAAAGAAACAAAGTTCACGGAGACGAACCAGCAAGAAAATAAGTAAGTGCCAACCTTCCGAACAAAACAAAAATATCCTTAAAATATACAGTAAAATGTATTGATCAGAGTTTATAGAAAGTTCGCGATGAAGTGTGCACTTTTGAAGACAATCCTGTCTTTTATTTATTTATTATGTTTAAAGTGCCATCCAACAGTCTTGCGACCAATAACAGGATGACACTAAACAAATAACATATACAAATACAGAAAACAAATACAGAAACACAGGATAAACAATTAACAAAGAACATACAAATGAATACAGACATACAAAACAAAGGACTAGACACTTATAACACACACTGACAGGACAAAGTGCAGCAGAACATTTAAAAAGAAGACAGACAGAACTGAGACACACTTAATCAATCTTATTTAAAGTCCCAGAATACAATTTTTATATCCTTAAAAGGATCAAATTTACAAATATCATTAAAATTGAATATACGTCTGTTAATTAAGTTTTTATTTTTAGATAATGCGTGAAAAAGATTAGAGTTTATAATAATAATAATAATAAACTTATATTTCATTGTATTAACTTTCGAGTAAGGTACAATCTACAGGAAACCCCCGATTTTAATACCACGGATCTAACGACTACACCGATTTTACGACAGTATTCTCGTGCACCGTCTCGTTGTAAAGTTGTAGGAAGGTAAAAAGCTAAAAGTAGCAATCAGAGGTTATTTAGTAATATGTTTCTCCGCTCACAGCGAAACCATAATAGAAATTTATTCCCTGCCATCAATTGGAATGTGACTGCAGAAAAAACTGTGTTGTGAGTTGAAAATGTGCAACTCGATTTTAAGAAAACACCGATTTTGTGACGGTATTCTCGGGAACTGTTGGCAGTCGTAATATCGGGGATTTACTGTTTAATTTTTTATTGTTACTTAAATAGTGCTTTATCTGTATTAATAAGTGTCAGGAAAATACAAATTGTCTTAAAAGAAAAAAGTAATCGGTTTTTTCAGAAGTGCTGACTGTATCCCGAACCACATACAGCCATGTTCCACCACGATGCCTCGTAGGTAGACTAAAAAAAAAAAAAAAAAAAAAAAAAAAAAAAAAAAAAAAAAAAAAAAAAAAAAAAAAAAAAAAAAAAAAAAAAAAAAAAAAAAAAAAAAAAAAAAAAAAAAAAAAAAAAAAAAAAAAAAAAAAAAAAAAATCGCGTTTTATTTTTTTGGCACATGCTAAGACTCGGTGGTTCGGCGCGTCTTGCAGGGCGCTGCGTAAGCTAGTAAATGCAGGCCTAATCATGTGGTATCACTGTGTCGGAGAGCAGCCAATGAACAGCTGTTGTTTACTTGAGATCGCGGATATTCTTGTAGGCTAGCAAACAAGTCGGTGGACAAGGAAATTTTTCGGGTTTTACCCGATAGCGAATCATTTTCTGAAACTGAAACGTATGTAGCTTCTTTCACAGCAATAATGCCACATTTTTTCAGGGTTTTAATTTACTTCTTCGAAAAACATCCAAACAGCTTAACTTCAATAAATTATCCATCCCAAAAAGAAATGTTTGCATATCACTGTGATTTGAAATGAAGCTATGTTATGTGTATTTTTTTTTTTTTTTTAAAGAAACTTTCAATCAATAACTCAGTTTGAAATTATACCTTTAAAAATCACATAAAATAATTATCTACAGCAAATTTTGAATTTACGAACCTGACACCGCCAGGATTCTCGGATACCTGGGCCCTGTGCTGCAGGTGGATGGCGCGGTGTCTCGAGTCGATGGCTTTCGATGTATCGACGTTGGAGGCATTTCGCAGTCGATTAGCGGCGTTGATACGCACTGGTCCGCTCCGCTGGTCCCTGGAGGCGCCGGCTTAATGGCGTCGAGGGAGGGAAACTTTGTAATGGTGTTTCCCGTGTCTTCCGCCTTCCGGTTAGCGACCGTACGTGGGTTACTGCCTATAGGGTGGGAAGAAAAAGTTAATAAACCCACACAAACACCGGGATGCTGTATGGTTATATATATATTGAACCCGCGAATTTTTTCGGTATATATATATAGACTGGAAAAATTCGGTATATATATATATATATATATATATATATATATATATATATATATATATATATATATATATATATATATATATAGACTGGAAAAATTCGCGGGTTCAATGTACGGTAGGCTAGTCTGCAAGAATATTTGTGAACTACAGCAGACAGACAGAAGATGCACATTAACTGCTTTATTTTCAGTTTCAGCATTTTTAAAAAATACAAATAATTTTTATTATTTATTTTTATGAGCATGACATTGTAGCCTACAATGTTTTTATCCACTGTGACTTTTTTGAGTTTGGTATATCAGTGGGTATTTAGTGTAGTCCTTTAAACGGAAACATGCTAAATATGACTTTTACAAGTACATTTCGCGAAAACTATGAGAGATAAAAAAATTTCATTAAGAGCCAAATTTAGTCACATTTTGTGTCTAAAATAAAAAAAATATCTGGTACAAATGAAAAATTAAACAGTGGTGATGAAAATTACGGTGGACCGTGCCCTTAAGGCTTCTGCCTACCTCGGAGCGCGGCGGGAGCAAGGATAGGGTTTTACATGTTAAACTAAATTCCGTGTAGCTCTGTCACCCTTTGAGATATTGCTTTCGGATGGAAACCATTTTCTGCATTGAGAAGAGGAGAATACTGCGACGTAAACGAAAATGTGAAAATAATTTCATGAATACAGGGTTTCGAGTGTTTAATCGGCATGAAAACACTTATTTGCTCATAGTTTTCAGGGTATTGATACAACTTGCTGAAATATTCCGTAGTAGTGTGGGCCGTATCGTACTGAACAAAACAGTCAGTGGTGGCATATTTGTAGGTTTGAAAGTGACTGAGATATTTAGGAATATACTTTAACCTGTAACGCCCTATCCTTGCTGCCGCCGGAGCTCTGAGGTAGGCAGAGTCCTTAAAGTGATATAGGCATGTATTAGTTACATTTACATTATTGGCTCAGAGACTTACAGCTGCACTGAACTAAGCGCAATAGTTATAAACAAAACTGGAGTTGAGACTAAAACTGCAGGATTGTAGTACTTCCATTCAATTAACAATTCAGTAAGCATAAACTAATAGCAGAGTAGAATCACAAGGTAGCTTGTCCTAAATGTCCCGTAGCATACTTAAAATGAAAAGATTGATTAGGTGTGTGTAGATCCAGAAGTTT